>KN837077.1:2630023-2706472 GCA_000827215.1 Sphaerobolus stellatus SS14
AATAATTTTAAGGGACAGTCATGATCCGCTTCGGACTTTTTTTCTTTCTTTCTATTTTATCATGTAACGGATTAGGGCTTTATTGGTTCGGGCATTTGAATTGGCTTGTATTCTGCCTTTGAAACTTTTGAAATTGAAATTGTTTAACAAGTCGTAAAGGGAAAGGGCGGAAATTTTCGGAAGGACATTAAAATAAAGGAATTGTAAAACTTCACGACGACATTTGGCGCATGTTGATTCCTCGGTGTATAGTTGAGTTGTTGCTAGTATATCCATAGTCAGGAGTCATGCGAGTTTTGTCCATCGGCCTTGCCTGGATACTTTCTGCGGTCAAGGATTCGGATAGGGAACGGATGCGAGAATCAAGACAGTCGAATCATCATAATGTCGTCGCAGTCGCGATGCAAAGGTAAAGGATCACAACACGTCCCTGATGTCATAATACGAGATTAGAGGAAAGATACCAACAACTTCAAAGACTTCAAAGAACCCATGGGTACATGGGCCATGGAAAAGTGACTCGCGAATATACATTAATCTCATCAATAGCCGTCTGTTTTAGGAGGCTCGGCTTGAAGGGTAAGTCGAACACTACACTGCAAGCTTCTCATCTAGGAGGACAGATATGTACACAGGCTGTCTTACACAGACGTTGACGTAGAGTGCCCGTTTCGTGACATGTCGTTCATCGTGTTCCAGGTTATACTAAGATTATAAGTATCAGCACTGTTCAGAAATCACACAACGTAACAGTTTCGTTATTACGACGGGTTTCAATTATAAGTGTTTTATAAAGAATACTAAAGAACATTACCATTACATAAAGTGGATAATCCAGATAAAGATAAGCATAATATTTAAGTCGCGTCTGTTAGTTTCCCTCACATAAAGACACTCATTTTACCCCCTTATTATATTCCTTTCCGTTCCATTTCCTTACATTTTAGTCTTTAGTTTCATTTTCTTTCTTGTTTGATTGTTTGATTGTTATCGTCTGGTCAGTGTCTAGTATGCAATGAATGCTACGTCTCGAATAGTTTTTCCCTGTCCGTGCGTTAGCGGTTCTAGTCACGATGAGGTTATTTGGATGATGAGGTTAACGAATTTTTTTGGGTTGGGAATTGCACTGATATTTATCTATCAATTTACGAATGACAAAGAAGAAACTAAAGCTCAGCGGGTGAAGCTATAGGAGCTCGGACACGTGTTGTCACGCGTGACGGTTCCGGTTCAACGCGTCCTTCTTGCTTCCATCTCTTACATCCTTCTTGCATCCTCCTCTATCTTCTGAAACAAGTGTCATTACCGCAAGCAGTCTTCGAAGGTGTGCAGCCTCAGATTTTTCTAAATATATATATATATATATTCAAACGACACGTCAGATCGTTTGCCCAGGAACTCCATTGTACGTATCACCGTCATTGGATATCCTTGTACACGGCCCTCATCGTTATCGATCACGACTACAGCCACAGACCTTTTCTGACGTTCCCATAAGCCTCATAGGTTATGCTAGCGGCATCTTGTTGTCAGGGTACCAAGTCGTAGCTGGTGAGTAGCTTTCCTATTCTATAATAGTCCACTCTAATTGTATATGCAGACTTCGTATGGTCACCTATCCGCACCTCCGTACGTACTTCACTACTAATCAAGATTTATGAGCAACACTGACTAACCGCGGCTATAGCAGCATCAGCCCTCTGCCTCTGCCTCTGCCTCTCCCCTTGTCACTGCCACTAACAGCATTACTGAATACATTCCAATCCTGCCGATGTATCAAGTCGCCGATAGTGTGTATCACAACTTCCTTAACAAATTCCCCCTTAACTATATCTCCAGACACGTCTCCCTATCTAGTAGTACGTAAAATACTCCAGTGAAGATTTCTTATGAGCAACCTGATCGCTGATCAGTCACGATTATAGCAGCGGTCTTCCCCTTCCTCTGCCTCTGCCTCTGCCCCTACCGTGGTCCTCATTGGGCACATCGTTGGGCTTCACATCTTGCTGTACCAAATTGCCAGAAGTACGTAGCACATTTTTTCTATAACAATGTCCATTAACTCTGTGGTCCCAGACCTCGTCAACACCTCTGTACGCATTACTTTAATGGGAATGTCTCGTGAATAGCGCTGATCGATCAACAGCGACCGTTCTTTTCGAACCCCATTCCTCCTGCCTTTGCCACGATCCGCGATGAAGACAATGCGGTACTTCACGCTTTGACAGAGCACCGAGTTTTCGGCAGTGCCTAGCACGTTTTCTTCCAACAATGCTCTGCTTTGATGATAACCTCCAAACGCATCTCCTAATCTAGTTCGAATATTAAGGTATTTATTAGACTATTTGCGAATGCCTTGCAGCCTTTGAGACGTTTGCAATATCTCCGAAAAGATAAAGCATTACTTATAAAAAAAACAAAGATTCAGAAGGACAAACCTAATAGGGTTGGATATGTCCGACCATCCATCAAGACGACTATGATAGTCAAGGCGAATCAATGGAGTTCTAATGTATGTGAAAAAGAATAAGTAATAGGACAAGGAAGTGCTTTCTGCGAATTGAGTTGGACGATGACGCAGAGATGCATATTTATTGGTCGCCATTCCCTCCTAGATCTCAGCGTGAGAAAAATTATATCCAAACTCAAGAGTTGATAGAGAGAAGTTGCATCGTATAGCATCCGAGTCCTTAGGGATGAATGTCGAACGGACAGGAAAAGCGTTTATTCCTCCAAATCGAAATCGATTAAAGGATAGCGACGGTAAGTTTTCTGCTGCCCTAATTATTTGACCCTGCAATCATTTCGTCACGACTTCTAAAGTCTAAACATTTTAAAGCTTTTCGTACAGAACACCATTAGGAATATATCTGTGACACTTGATGTATTATATTCCAATTTGTGCCTGCAAAGATTTGAATTCCCACCGTTGAAGATCTCTTCTCGTCTAAACATATATCAGAGAGTTCAGTACAACGGTACTTTTGAAATACGCTCATAAATAACGGTCATGTTTATAGAATTCAATACGCAAAAAACTCGATTCTATAAATGTAATTACTCAGGTCCTGTATGGTGTTTTCTGATTTCCCGTATGAGAGGAGAGCATTGGTGGTGATGGTGTAGGGGAGGGAGCACAGTGAAGGCTTTGCTGATGAGTCAGCGAGCGCTACAATGGCGACACGGTCTTCTCTCCCTTTCCTCAAAGCTGTAACATCGTACTAATAGTTCAACTAGCACCATCCACACTCTCGTATAACATCTCTCAGTACGGATGACATTACCGATTTGACCAAGAAACGTTCCAGGGTGGCATCCCCCGGGCCCTGACTCCCGAGTGCGTAGTACAATTAACTAACTCGTTAGTATCTTCTGGCTTGTTGGGGAAAGCAACATAAAGACATCCAATTGTCTCAGGTATGTTTTGCGAGTGGTCTTCCTCGGAACCAGCGTACTTACTAGACGGGTACAAATTTATAGACTCATGTCCATGTGATGTATCTTGGAGTCATTTTGTTCAGGAACAACCTCCATTCTGCTATTTCCTTGTTGATATCAAGGTTTTTTGAATTTTTCGTCTCGTCTGAGCGGCGGCGGGACTCGTCGGGAGCTCTAATTGGCGTGGGTCTACCGCCGTCGAGAAGCGCATCAATGTCGGGCGCGCGCCGTATGCTGCGAGAACTTAGGCGACATCGCGCCTGAGTCAGAACGCGGACCCGTACTCCGAAAGAGCAGTATAAATTGAGGTTACAAGTTGCTCTGTCTACCAGCAACCTGAACACTTCCCTCAACTAGCACATTCCCTCATGAAGTCTTTCGGCACCGGTCTTGCTGTGATCCTCACTACCCTCACTAGTACGGTTTCCGCCGTTTGCACATTAGGCTACATTGTGCAAGCAGATGATACATGCAATGATATTGCCCTCGCGCACGGGATTTCCACCTCTCAAATCTTTGTTCTCAATCCCCATGCTTGTCCCAACATCTTCGTTGGACAAAGACTTTGTTTGACTGACAGTACCTACAACTGTCAGCCGGTCGTTCCTGTTAATACCGGACAAGTGTAGGTCGAATCCATTTATTATTGTAACTTTTTTACTGATTTCGATTTTATTCCTTAGATGCAGCGCGATTGCCACCGACAACGGGATTACTTTGAACCAGCTCCTCTTGGATAATCCCACTCTTAATTCAACATGCACAGTCTTCCCTGGATTGAATATATGTGTCAGTCATACTGCCCCTGACCCAACCAAAGGTAAGTAATTATTTATTTCTGTTGTTATTTTCAGTATCTTAATTATGCACAAACAGCTTGTACCGACACCAGCAGTGTCTTGCCAGGAGACTCTTGCGATATAATTGCAGCAAGATTCGCTATTCCCAGTTTCGCGGTGCCACTCATTAATCCTAACATTTCGTGCTCGGCTCTCGTTGCCAACGACTTCATCTGCGTCGCTTCCCCGCAGATCAACTGCTCAAAGGTGGTTACCGTCAAATCCGGCGATTCGTGCACTGGAATAGCAACAAGTTCTAACATCACCGTGAACCAGCTCGTCTCATTCAACCCCAATGTTAACGCTGGCTGTACCAACATCTTCCCCGGCGAAGTCCTCTGCGTGGCTCCTAGTGCATAAATATTTTTAAAGAAACACTCATGATCCGTTTTGGACGTTTTTTCTTTCTCTTCCATGTAACAGAATATGCCCTTCTTGATCCAGGCATTTGAATTAGCTATGTATTCTGCCTTTGAAATCTTTGAAATTGAAATCTGTTTAACAAGCCGTAAAGGGAAACGGCGGAAATTTTCGGAAGGACATCAAAATAAAGGAATTGTAAACTTCATGACGAAATTTGGCGCATTAGATTCCTCGACGTATAGTTGAGTTGTTGCTGGTATATCCATAGTGCATGGTCAAGAGTCATGCGAGTTTTGTCCATTAGCCTCGCCTAGATACTTTCTGCGCTCAAGGACCCGGATAGGGAATGGATGTAAGAATCATCAGGAAAGTTGACACGGGCGGCTAAATGGCTTTCTAGCTCGTCGACTTGCTATATAGTGCTACATCAGAAATAATCGCTAAGGATCACTAAGGATCGCTAGCCTCTCTATCACTTTGCTCTGCCTTCGTGATTTTGCGCAGACTGTGTAGCGAAGGTTTCAACGAGTCACGTGCGGTTCGAAACACCTTCGTGTTTCTAAGTGGAACCACCATGATCTTCCCCCACTTGAACTGCAGGGCGCACTACGTACAGTACTCCTTTCTTTTAAACATGCTTTTCGAGTATGGTTACCCTCTGAAGCTCTTAAGCTGGATCCCTTCGAAAGTCCACCGAACTCACTCACTCTGGCTGCGATGACCTTCGTGGATGTTCACCTTTACTCTGCTCTCCTTGTCTCTTGTCTCGCTTTCTGGATCTGGAACTGTGATGCTGCTTCATTCGTTTAAGCTACTGGCAACTTTCTTGACTGACTTTTATATTATAGTACAATGATATATTTTCGACTCAGTAGAATGGATCACCGGGATAGCATTGGGAGGTCACAGAAAGAACGGCATGTTTCGTTGGTATTGGTATAAGGTGGGTTGCATCTTCACCCTGGTTTCATTTTCAAAAGATTAATTACTTCAAATCCCTCAGTTTGTTTCTTTTATCTACACCATTCCCACTGCATTCTGGATCTTTGGAGAAATTTCATTATGTAGCTCTTTTATTGCTCGTATTATTTCATTACATTAGCTTCAATGTATGTATATTAGACTTAATATTATATATCTGATTTCATCTGCCCCGAATAATGTAAAAATATGCGTTACTACCGAAAGCTAAGGCACTAGAGGCCGCTAGATAGCTCAGTGTCGAGGTATATAGCTGCTCGCTGAGAAACTGTGTACGTCGGCAAGGCTGTCGCTAAGCCTACTAGTGCAGCTATATAATGGCGGATTCACTAAAAGGGCTATGAGTGATACGACCGATATATGGGCTACATAGGACTAACCAGCTTTTAGTCGCCCGTGTCAACTTTCCTGATGATCAAGACGGTCATCATAATATATGTCATCGCAGTCGCGATGCAAAGGTAAAGGATTATAACACGTTCGTGATGTCATAATACGGGATTAGAGGAAAGATATCAACAACTTCACGGACTTCAAGGAACCCATGGGTATGTAACATGGCCCATGGAAAAGAGACTCACGAATATACATTAATCTCATCAATTGCCGCCTGTTTTACGAGGCTCAGCCTGAAAGGTAAGCCGAACACTACACTGGAAGATTCTCAGCTAAGAGGACAGATATGTACACAGGCTGTATTACACATACGTTGATGTAGAGTGCCCGTTTCGTGACATGTCGTACATCGTGTTCCAGGTCATTGTTTAGAAATCACACAACATAGCAGTTTCGTTATTGCAACGGGTTTCGATTATAAATGTTTTTATAAAGAATACTAAAGAACATTACCATTACATAGAGTGGATAATCCAGGTAAAGATAAACATTATATTTAAGTCGTGTCTGTTAGTTTCCCTCTCCAAGAGAGGTACTTGTCCTCTGGGCCACGAAGAGGCCGACGCCAGAGATGCCGCGAGACATCTCCTATACCAGAGGGAAGAGGCCCGGCCATATTGAATCTTGAACTTGAGGCCCGTAGATAGATTTCACCGACGTCATCTAACACGCCGAGGCAACGAATTGCCCGATAGAGCAAGGCAAGTACAACCCCAAGACCACACTGTCTTTCATGGAGCCTCAAGAATACGATTAAGGACAGCGTCAGGTTGAATAATATCACCACAACAGACGACGTCGCTAATAAGCAAGTTGCCGCTGTCGAAAGGAGTACCCTATATGGGCTAAAATTGCCCTGGCAGGATCATGGGGATGTACTGGTCTAGCTCCACGTGGATCTACCAACGGGGGGCCTGCTAGAAAATAACTAGTTCTTCACAATTAAAGTTCCAACGACACCAGCTATTGTATCGAGGCGCAAGCACCCAACAGAGACTGAGCCAGGGCCGATCACTGAACCACTCACTCACCTCCCGCCATACTCGAAGGAACGACGGCAGGCAGGGCAACCCAAGGATATCTAACCTTAGTACTCGCAACGTCGCTAAGCCAGCGTGATGCTGACCGCTGTTGTCCATGAACTCATATGGCTATACCCGGCTCTACAGGATCCAGCAATGTATCCAACTCAGTCTCTGCCTTCGAACTGATACTCACTCCTTGTGGTGGTGGTGGTTGAGGGTAAAGAATTGAATGAGGCGTTTCCGCTGCTGACCGATTTATAATATTCCGCCGGACGTCCGTCTACCTGGTCTTGTTGCCCGGTGCTTTCTCATTTGTTTGTACTGCTTACTTTATATTTATGTGAGCCATTTTCAACATCAGGCCTACGGATTTATCACAGATAATTAGTCAATTAATTTCTGCTGGTTTTATGATTACATTCAAACGTCGTCGAAATAATAAGGCACGATAACAGTGCGGTATAAGTATACTGTGCAATCTCTTACTGATCCCACTGTCGAGAGCTTCTCGAGCCCTTGTTTACCATATAGCTTACTGTTAAGTAAAGGGTTTTGTTTGAAATATAAAGGCTTCTCGTAGATATACTATCGCATAAAAACCTACGCTGTATCTAAATGTGTTCACAGTACTAAGTAATAAATAAATAAAATATGAATAATTAAGTGATAATCAAGTCATCACATCCATCTATTTACCGTAGGGATAGACTTGAGTGCAGTTGTGCTGTGTCTTAACGGATCCGAAGAAGAAGTCCAAGTTCTTCTTAAGAGCCTTCTTGAGATCGCCGGTGGGGTTTAGGTACTGGGCCGGCACGACACGCAAGGCAATATCCCTGTAAATCCCGCAAAAATCCGAGAGGGCGGGGATTTGTGGCTGCAGCACATAGTTGTTCTTTCCGTGGTTAACACCGGGAGTGAAGGGACACTTGGCGAAGATTTAATCAACAAGAGGCTCGATTATGTCGAAACTGACCGGCGCAGGCTGACGGTGGAAGTCGACGGGCATGCGCTGGTTCTGGAAGAATCCACGAGCAGCGTCAAGGTTGAGCTGACGGTTTTAAGGCGGCCATCGACGAAGTAGACGAGGAGAAAGACGGCCTCGGAATAGACGGAGAGGATACGAGGGGAGGTGAAGACGAGTTGGGAGTTCGTCTTGATGGAGTCTTATAGACGTTGGTGGCGGAGCTTGGCGGTGGCATTGATGTCATAAGTGCCGTTGCGACCATATTTCTTGGAAGTGGCGATAAACTGCACATAGGAGGTGAATATCTGATTAACGAATGTATTCATCATTACATACCCCTTAGAAGAGAGTCTCGTCGAATGCGGATTGATCACCGAAGTGAGCATCAACATGAGTCGTGCTCGTATCATCTGTGACATATGTCAGATATAATCGGAATAATGAGAATGAAAATAATACCTTCGAACGTGCCGCGCTAGTTGAAACCACCTACGGAAGCAGACTGCCTTGCTAGGTCGGGACCAGTGAGAGAAGACTTTATTCCGAGACTCATCAAGTTGGTGAGAGGATTGCCGTTCATCAAGAAAGTCTGATAAGGTCAGGACTTGGCAAAGTCATTGCCCAAGTTAATCCTAAGCATAGAGGGAATTTTTATTAGAATGGGGTTGTGATACGATGAGGGAAAATACCTTCCATGGTAGCTGTGACAATCTGATCAGGGCGTACAATTATGAATCAATGAGAATATAATTATTCGCTTACTCCGTGAGAAGCAAGGGTATTCAAGGCCGGGCAAGGACCACGAATATCGTTGGGACCGGCGACGATGAAAGGATGAGCGGCATCATTGACCAAGTTGAAGCCGTCCTTTCCCCTTGCCAACGTCGCAGGTGGATTGGGCATTTCGGCAACGCCCATTGTTAGCAATGAACTCCTTGATCTCTCTCTCGCTGAGCCTAACAAGAGATTCGTAGGGGCAGGTAAGGCTACTGCCAAACGAATAAGAGTGATGAGAATAATAGCAGAGAATTTGGCCATTGCTGGTAGTATTAGAGAGAAGTAGAGTAAAACTAAAAGGTGGAGTAGATTATGAGGCTCGCTGAAGACGATGGAGATAAATGAAATTTCACGACACCTTTTATACCCTCGTCCTGATAGCTTTACTCATGATAAATATAGAGAACTGGAAAAAAGTCTTAGTAGTCGCGTTGCTCCATACCAAACGGTTGGATGGACTGAAAGTCGCCAAGTCCAGAATACAATGGTTGGGATGGCCAAGAGTGGCATGCCGGACGATAAGGTAGATCGAAAGTTACTGAAAGTCGCCAAGTGAATACATCTTTGTGATGTCGGCTAGACTTGGCAAGAGCAGTCGTCTTAGGATTGCACTGGCACCATGTCGATTATTCAAAGGCGATTATTTGCTGCGAGTCCTACCTTTCTGTGGTCAGAAAGCAGCGCCTGATGTTCGATCGTATCACTTGTAATCGTCGTCATTCGCCTAAGGGATATTTCATACCCCAGATCAGTAAAGATAGTTCAAAAATTCCTCAAAGGCGTATAGGCCCATCTATCACTCGTTGTTTCTGCAGGTCAAATAGACTGATGCTAATCTGTTAAAGTAGTCAATGAGGGTATTAATACTTTATACGGGTACACCACCTACCTCGTTAATGTAATTCAAGTAACCTTAAAAACATCTTGTACGTCCTACTAAGAATTGCTAGAAAGTCATCATAGTCGTTTATGATCCATCATAGCGTTGTCGACGGCGATCAACAGCCGCTGTGCCTGCAAAGGATACCCCAGTGTTTAGACTTGCTTGGCTCGCAGCATCAACGAATAATACGTTCATTATTTAATTAGCTGACTTAAATGTTAGTAATGATTCAGCGAAAGTTTGACTAGTAGCTTGAGGACGGACGGATGGGCACTCCATATCAGTTTGAGTGGTCATAAATCGTCACCGGCATTATTGAAAACCAAGATCGTGCTCATACTAGTTCTGAAAGCCGTACTAAAATGGGGTTAGGAAATACTTTATGGTATTGATGCCAATATAGAGGAGATCGTATGACGTACCATCTGAAGCTCTGAAGATTGATAATATTATTATTCCGGGAAGGAGCAACAATAGGCAAGGAAGCTAGAGGTCTTAATGAGCCCGGATGCGTCTCTTATGAAGTAGTAAATATGTAACTACGTTTATCGCAAAATCTGAAGTCCTAACGCCAGCAGGTCTTTTCGGTGTTGGGTTTTCGGTTTCGTTGGACTAAGTAATTTTGAAATATGGGTATTTTTTAGGTAATCATGTCTGAATTACGCAAATAGATGCCGTTCGAAGAAGATGGTCGAGAAGGATGCAAGAAAAGGTGAACGTTGGAAGGACGCGTTGAACCGTGACAGTCACAAGTGACAAACACGCGACTCAATTGACCACTCAGATTCAGAGTCAAGACTGAGATTTATGCGTTCGCTATAAAGTTTATATTATGGGTGAAACATAAAACAAGTTACATGTGTAAAATATAGACTAAAGTCAAGCCGCGTCCGTTAGTTTCCCCCTCAAGGAGAGGTACTTGTCCTCTGGGCCACGAAGAGGCCGACGCCAGAGATGCCGCGAGACATCTCCTATACCAGAGGGAGGAGGCCCAGCCATATTGAAACTTGAACTTGAGGCCCGTAGATAGACTCCAACGGCGTCAGCTGACACGTCGAGGCAATGAATTGTCCGATAGAACAAGGCCAGTACAACCCCAAGTCCACCTGTCCTTCATGGGGTCTCCAAAAGAAGACGATCAAGGACAGCGTCAGGTTGAGTAACATCACCACAACAATCGACGTCGCTAAGCAAGATGCCGCTGTCGATCAGAGTACCTACATGTGGCTAAATCTCCCTGGCAGGATCATGGGGATGTACTGCTCTAGCACTACGTGGAGTCTATCAACGGGGGGCCTGCTAGAAAATAGTTAGTTTCTTCACAAAGTTCCAACAACACCAGCTATTGTGTCGGGGCGCAAGCACCCAACAGAGACTGAGCCGGGGCCGATCACTGAACCACTCGTGACCTCTCGCCATCTCCGAGGGGACGACGACAGGCAGGGCAACCCGAAGATATCCGGCCGCTAGAAACGTCGCTAAGCCAGCGTGAAGCTGACCGCTGTTATCCATAGTACTCGTTCGATAATATCCCGACTCTTACTGGATCCAGCAATGTATCTGACTCAGTCTCTGTCTTCGAACCGATACTCACTTAGGAGGTGGTGGTGGTTGAGGGTAAAGAAGTGAACGGGGTTTCTCCGCTACTGGCCGCTTTATAAACTTCATCGAGCGTCTGTCTCCTTTACCCCGGTTCCCGGTGCTTTATAATGCTTATTTATCCTTACGTGAGCCATTTTCAAGCTTTAGGATTTATGACAATCATTTAGTCAGCTAAATTTAAATATTTGCGTTCAAACGGGATCGAAGTAATAGGGTAGTACCACCTCTTATTTCCTCAAAATCAGGCAAGATAGCAGTGCCGTCAATATTTACTAGATAACTTCTTACTAATCAACTGAAGGAATCGAGAACTGGCAACTTATGTCTTTTTTTTTGGTTTGTTCCTTTGGAAACGAAGTCGCGCAATATGACAGTTAATTAGTACACGTACAAACGCTGTCTAAACTACATTGCAATACTACGCGATCGGCTCTGTTTGTGTTGTCAAAATTATCTCGGAAAAAGCAAGAGCCATCCGTCATGAAAGAAAGGTTACCCCTCCCTCCAACAATGTTTCACACACAGGGAAAAGCAAAAGTAAAGATATTAAATCGTGACCGCACTGCAAACCGCTACAACTCCCACCACTCAGCCTGATCCAACAATTTTGAAGGTATAAAGCGGACCGCTCAACGCTGAAACGAGGGGTACTTCGACAGGATCGGTCCATAAAAGTGTCCTTCCTTAAGACAGCTCGCCCACCAATACGTCCTATTCGTGGCAACGACACCATGGTGCACGGAAATCCTGAACCAGGAGATCCCAATACTATCGAAACAGCTAATGACCTTTAGGGATGGAAGATATCACAAAAGTGCCTTGAGAAGAACTTGATTTTGAGAGGCGCATGTGGTTGGAAAGAAACCAGAGAGCATTTCCAGATGGAACAGATGGTGCATGGCCGCAAAGTAGGCCGCCAAGTCCTTCCGACGCTACAAAGAAGCATAAATTGGGTTCCGTAACTTTTATGTAAATGAATTTAACTCACGGAACTCTTGTGCCACCCTGGAGATTCCATCAGATCCACATCGAGGCTTTTCAAACTCTTTGGCAATAACCTTAGAAAGTCCGGGAGATGAGAGTTTGGTATCGAAAGTGGACACGATAAGGACCGTAATCCAGCGAAGTGTCCTATAAGTTGACGTTTGTGTAAGCTCAAATTATACGGACAAACTAGATGTTGGATTTTGGATGGAGTATGAGCGTCGGGCAAGAGGATGGCGTCGGTTCCGGTGATGCCGCCCAAGTGGATACCAAAAGATGTCACATTCGTCGTGGAATTAAAGGGGACGGTGTATGATAACAACGATGCGGAAATGGATAGAAATAAATGTGTGACAGTTAGATGTCTCTTGAGAAACACGTCCAGCTCATGGTTCACAGCTATGTCTTCGTCCAGTACAATGGAATTTCTTTCGAAGATGGACAAGTGTGTCAATGCAGACCACGAGCCACTGAAGAGAAGCCTTAAAATGTTTCGAATATCGTGATGGAAGGAAATTTCGAGCTTGGAAAGCAAAGGACATGAGTGAATGAGGTAGGAAATCAAGAATTGTTCCGGATAATCGTCTCTAGCCTCCGTGATGGTAAAATCAATAGACACGTTAGTGATCCCATTATTTGGCAATATCGGCATCTTAAATGCATATCAGATCATATAATATATAGCATTTAATAGACATTCTTACCCTAGACCGCTGCAACTCCGGCGTATATGTTCCGTCCCAGAGCTCCAACGTATCAAAGTACGTAACCTTAGAAAGGCCGAGGAGATGAGAGTTTGGTATCCAAAGTGGACACGATAAGGACTGTAATCCGGCAAAGTGTCCTATAATTTGACGTTGTGTAAGCTCAAACTATACGGACAAACCAGATATTAGATTTTGGGTGGGGTATGAGTGTCGGGCAAGAGGATGGCGTCGGTTCCGGTGATGCCGTCCAAGTGGATACCAAAAGATGTCACATTCGTCGCGGAATTAAAGGGGACGGTGTATGATAACCACAATTCGGAAATGAACAAAAATAAATCTTGGAATTATTGCAGCAATGAATAATGCTCTACTTGTAGTGATTGAAGTTTTCGAAGCTGGGTGAGGGTTTGGAAAAAGGTTTTCCTCGCATTATCTGGAGTAGGCTCTTCTTCGACTTCTGCTGCTTCTGCTGCTTGAACTTGTTCCTTGCATTTGATCTTCTTGTGATTCTTCTTCTACTTCTTGCGCATAATCTTGATTTCCCACGGACCGAGAACTGAGGATTGACGTGCTAGAAGAACTTGCGCTCGTTATAGCAGAAGGACTGACAGGCAGAGTAGGAGAAGGAATCACAGAATGGCAACAGCAGGAATCATAGCAAAGACAATGAGAGGAATGGATGGCATTGACGAAATGAGAATGGTAAAAGGAGAAATGGGCAACAATGTGAGTTCTCTGGCATATGCCCTAAAAGCCGGTATGCGTTCAACCTACTTCCAAAAGTCATAATGCGTCCGGGGAGCCCCTATCTTCATATAATTCAGGTGACGATCGCATGCGACGTGCATAAAGCGGTGATGGGTAAGTCCCAGAACTAGGAGGTCTTTCGGGTTTCGCAATTCATCGCAGACAGTATGAACCATTTCAAGGGAAAGATCAAGTAGGGTTTTTCTGCGCGTAGCCATGTTTTAGTTTTCGCGTGTGTAAGTCGCAGAACTTGTTTCAGAAGATAGAGGAGGATGCAAGAAGGATGTAAGAAATGGAAGCAAGAAGGACGCGTTGAACCGTCGCCGTCACCGTCACGTGTGACAACACGTGATCCGCTGAGCTTTAGTTTCTTCTTTGTCATTCGTAAATTCATAGATAAATATCAGTGCAATTCCCAACCCAAAAAAATTCGTTAACCTCATCATCCAAATAACCTCATCATGACTAGAACCGCCAACGCACGGACAGGGAAAAACTATATTCGAGACGTAGCATTCATTGCATACTAGACACTGACCAGACGATAACAATCAAGCAAAAAAGAAAAAGAAACTAAAGACTAAAAGGTAAGGAAATGGAATGGAAAGGAATATAAAAAGGGGGTAAAATGAGTGTGTTTATGTGTTGTGACTTAGGGCATAGGATGGGATGGGCTTTCGTGTGGATGCGATTGTGGGATGGAATGGAGGAATAGGAATGAAAGCGATCGATGAGGGGATGAGACATGGAAATGGAATGGAGCGATGAGGAAATAGGTGGAGGATGGCAATGCCAAAATGGGAGTGGGACGGAAGGGAATGGGATGGGAGGATAATTAAATAGTAAAGAATCCGCGGGATGAAAGGAAAAAGAAATGAGAAATACGGACAGAGAGAAAGGTTGGGAAACGGGGTCTAAGTATATACCAAATGAGGTGGGTGTGAGCCGGGGATGAGGGCTGAGGCCAAGGGTTGGAAGGAAGAGCCGAACCAAAACGCAAATAGTAAACGCAAAGAGGAACGGAACCGAGAACGCGTATCCAAAAGTCCATATGAATGAAAGGCATTGGGGTTTTGACTTTACGATAAGGATTGAAGATCGAGGACGGAAGGGAAGAAACGGCACGGACACGGACACGGCCTATACTGCACCACACCAGCAACGGCGACGATGACATTCAGCTGTAACAAACAAACAAACATCAGCACCCACGACCTAGCTCTCGAAGGATAGGAACATACCTAATTCACCTCTATTTTCACCCTCAGCCCTCCGACCCGACCCGACACGCACAGCCATAACCCAATCCACTCCACCAAGCGCTAGGCCTCTTTATCACATCCCGCATCACTCACATACCCTCGATAACCCCAATCTAACGTGAATCGCGAACCGAATCCCGAATCCTAGCATCCGAGTCCCAGCCAACAGCTAGCTTCAACTATAGACCCAAGCTCATACATCTAGATACAATAAGACCGGCTCGCCGACGCCTTCTATTTCCGGTATTACGCATTTCAGATCGAATGCCTGCGAGAAGGGCTGTTAGTGAGACGTCAAGAGGGACAGGAAGGGCGGTGTTGTGGTGATGAAGGAAGAGAGACGTTCTCATAGAAGGAAGGAGCAGAGACGAGCAAGGTGGAACGAAGAACAAGGAACAGTAATGGAGGCGATGAAAGCTTACTTTTGCAAGAACGATCTTGAATATCTTCTGCACATTAATAGACGCAGATGTCGAACAGAAGATGAGCGATGCGTGCATGGCTTTGGCGAACCGTTTTGCCTAGAGTAAGGAATGTGTTAGTTACATATTCTTATTATAGAAATAAGAGTAAAAAGAAATAAAGATGGAATGAAATGACATTGGAAATGAGATATAGTGAGAACGCAATGCTCGCCTGTTTTGTAATCTCCTCCTGCTCATCCCGCGGAAACGTCGAAAAGGTATCAAACTTGGTGCCTACGAGGAAAGGTATTGCAGTCTAAACCCCAGGTTATATCATTAGCCGCAGCTCTTAATAAAAGAGTGTTTAGACAGGGAAGCACACCTTATTAAACCCTCTTGCTTGACGATACCACTCTTTAACGGAATTGAGTGTCGACTTGCGCGACAGGTCGAACATGAAAAGGATCGCGACAGCATCGTTGCATACTAGTGGAAGCATGTTTACGAATTCCCGCTGGCCTGGAAGCGGAAGGGTAAGGATATGGGTGGTAAGGAAGGAGCACGGGAGCAGACACACCTCCTAAATCCCATATCGAAAATGTGATCGTCGTTCGTCTAACTGAGATCGTCTTTTCCATGAAGTTGACACCTAATGTTGCAATCCAGTTCAACCCAACACGAACGCCATACAGCCAAACGAACCAAACATTCAACAAACATCGCACAAAGGAGCAAGAAAATCAGTCAGTTTGCGATCCCAGACAGCAAACAAGCAATGCACTCACCCAACGTCTGAATATAATCCTCATCAAAGCTCCCTTCGACATACTTGACCATCAAGCTTGTCTTCCCAATCTGCGAATCGCCCACCATCCCAACTTTTATCACCACACTGCAAACCAAACCACCGAATCAGCCACCCAACCCCTCGCCTAAGAAAGAAAGCCAACCACCTACCTGTTCTTCTCCTCATTACTCTCCAAGCCCGGATGTGGGTTCGCCCCAGTCCCCGTCGGCGCGGCCGTACCCGCGTTTGAACTCGAACTTGGTCCCGGACCCGCTTGTGCCTGCGCAGACATTATAGTGTTTCGTTCGTACGTTCTTATGCTTGTTTTGAGAGGCGGTTCTCCTTTGTCACGTCACGGTAACGAGAAGAAGCGTAGGGGGCAGGCAATCCTAATGATCACGAAGAAGAATGACAGGAACCCACACAACAAAAGAGTGCAGTTGTGGAAGGCCACCCGAAGTTCGAACGCGTGGGCGAATTTGATCGTGGACGTCGACAAAGGGAGGAAATAAGGAGCTCTGGACGCGGGGACAGGCGCAGAGTCAGAAGCAAAGTGAGAGGAAGACGACGCGGGTTACACAAAGGCTGCAACTGCTGATCAGCGCGTTGCCGTGCCGAGCTCGACCGTCGACTTTTGCGCTGCTGGATCGACGGCGATAACAGCGACGACGACGACGAATACGAGAATTAGTCGTGAGAATAGGAAATAATGGAGTACGTTGTCGCTGCCGTCGACGAAGCGCGAACACAATACTTTTCGGTGTGGACAACCATGGGCGCGGGCTGGCCATCGTTGCAGTCTAATTAATACAATACAAGTATATCATACAAATATAGTTTCACCATCTTCTGTGCCTATGCTCTTCGTCATGTCTCCATCGCCTACGGTCATATCCTTCCAACTCATCCCTCGTCGGTGTCGGCGACCGACGTCGTCTAAGCGGCGAGCGCGACTGTTCACGTCCTCGATAGTGTTCTGGTGGACGTGGAGACCTCGCATGCCTCGAGCCATGTCTAGCTTCAGGAGAGCGTGACCGCATTGTCCTCGACCGGTGTCGTTCAGACCTCGGTGATCTCGACCTAGATCTGTACCTATCCGACCTGGAATCACTCCTCCCTCTGTCCTCCAGTTTCTTCAGCTTCTTCATCTCCTTCTTCATTCTCTTTTCTTCCTTCTTCTTCCTCTTTTCCTCTTTGGCCTTCCTCTTCTCCTCTTTCGCTTTCGCGATCGCCTCGGTATCCTCTAACTCCTTAGTCTCTCCACCCGCCTTCTCACGTGTACCGAGAGGAATATCATTCGGGTTCGCAGATGGCCCTTCACCCGGTTTAGGCGCCGGCTTGAATCCCCTAACAAGTGACATGTTTAGATTCCAGCACAAACATGAACACGTAATAAACGACTCACAAAGCAATGGCCAACGCTTCCGCCTCCGCCTCCTTAACCTTCTTCAGTTCTTCCTGTCTCTGAAGCTCCGACTGTTCAAGGTCACGATTATACCAATGCACGTCTTTGTTCTTCTGCCATCGCCCGGTGGGTGCATTGATCGAGTGGCCGAGGTAGTGCTGGGAGATAAGAACGTAATCAGTTGTCTATATCTTATAAATTAGAGTAAATTCGTAAATACACACCTCACGATCTTTATCAGCAGAAACATCAGTCCATTTGAACTCTGCTTGTCCACCACGCGTTCCGCCTCGAATGGGTCCGTCAAACATGGTGCTTCACTTCGATAGGTATGATATGGTTATGTAAACCTTCTAGTTGTTCGGGGCCAAGTAAGACTTGTAGTTGTTCCTCGAATATGACGGACCAAATTGTGTTCGCTAAACTTGCGCTTAGGCTTGGATCAATTGTCCCAGCTCTCGTTGAAATATCGAAAACGATTCGAATGTCTTCGTTTTGGGCTATGCAAGTTCTTCCTAGAGCACGAAAGGGCCAGCAAAAGTCCCGTTCGATATGTAAAACTTGTGCTCGACTCCAGTTCTAACTCTTCTTCTCCTCCCAAGTTCAGAATCAGATGCTTGTCGTTGGACAGCTCGTTCAGGCAAAGCACTCCTCCAATATCACAATGCCAGCCAACAATGAACCCCAAATTTGTCCTTCTAATCGGTTGGCTTCGCACAAAAACCAGGCCTTCAAGGGATCCTTCTAGTTCTAGTTCTGGCCAATTGTCCTGGGTCCACAGCGTCAGGTACACCAAAGCAATCTTCCACGTGAAAGGGGTCTGCAGGAATCTCTTCGAATTCTTGAAATACCAAACGAGCTTGCAGGCTTGGGAACCGGACTGGGAGGTTGACTCAAGCCGGGTATGCGATGTACGTGTGGTGGCTGAAGTCGCAGTCCAAACTCAGACTCGAATCGGAGCTCCAAACTCTCCATTCCGTCCCATTGGCTTCTGCTTTGCGTGGTCTATGGGCGTCTATGGGCGTTGGGTTCGCTCTATTTCGAGGCTTGCGTGCGGATTGGGTCGAATTGTCTATCGGTATCCGTCTTATCTTCGAACGGCGTTAACCCATGTGTATCAATGTCATATGTATTCGAATTCGCCGAGATTCAAGAATCTTTTAGTGCTCATTACAGCAATTGAGCTAGAACAACAAGAGGAGGGTCAAGGAAGAATCCGACCGCGACGGTGTTGGTGTTGGGCGTTCTTCCGGAATAAGCAAGTGTAAGTAGTAGGTACCTGCAAAGGGAAAGGAAACCCGTAGGAGAATTGGAGAATTGTCGATACAATGGGGGTTGTCCGGAGTTGAGACGGACGGCCTGGGCTGTCAGAGTCTTTAGTCGTAAGTCGCAAGTCAACCCTCTTATTATTTTCTTTGTATTTACCCATTCAATACTAAGAATACGAATAAGCATCATGCATGTAACAAATACGTTGTTGTTATTAACGGTCCAAAACTTTCAATCTATTCCTATTTCTACTGCTTACCCTCCGCCCTACATATCAGAATTCCTAGAAGCAATCTAATCCCTTCCTTTCCTTCAAAGCCCCTTTCATCATGAATCATAATTCGAAAAACGTGGATGCCAGACGAGCGTCGTTTCCTCCTTTTGGGACTGGTACTCATTTCTACCATATTTAGCAAAAAGCAAATCAATCTCTTCCCTCCCCCTTAAAGACCCTTTGGTACTAGAGTATAAACTCGAACAAAATAAGAAAACCCTCGCGCCATCACATCAATAATATGTCGTTTGGCAACTGACATACTAATCAACCCCAAATCAATCTAAATGCCTCAATTAGGTGGATCCGATCACCTTAAGGAGGCTGACTGCCCTTTTCATTCAATGAGATTCAATGTCAATGCAGACGATATTACATCATTGCATCTGGAGAAGGGCGACTCAGCAATTTCGGAGCGTGCCTTGACCGGGCGATAGGACCTTCAACACAATGGAGTTGAATAACATAATGCGACACCTCATGGTTTGGCTAATACTATTACTTCAATATCCGCAATGCAAGTCCACCGGAGCTCTAAGCTGGAATAACACGATAATTTGGCTAATACTATACTCAGGCTTTTCCGCAGTGCAGTTCATCGGACCCTTGTCATAGTCATATGTGAGTGAGGATATATCATTCAGTTGATCAATCATTGTTGAATGACTTAACTTCAAGGATTTATTCCTCGATAGCGACGCCCCTGGCTGCGATACCCAAAAAGGGCATGTTGATGCTCATCTTCACCCTGGCTGTCAGTGAATGGGATCCGCATTGAAATTTCAGAGTCTCCCTGCACGTTCCAACTGTGAAGGTCTTTTATTTATTGGTACGCCATGTTTACTTATACTACATATAACGCAGACTTGAGGAGTGGGTCTTCAGGTTACATATGCATCCCCGGTCCTACGTTCCTTGGCACCCACCGGTAGCACGTCCGCACCAACTCTAAGGATAGATGCAAATTCAAAGATGCGTTTGTCCCGATATGGGTGTATCTGCGCGTTAATGCTGCATCTCATCACCTTGAGGATCAATGCCGTACGAAATTCGCAAACCCTGACGGTTGCGATCGTGCTCTACGGTTCCGGACGATGCAGGGACCGTTGACTCCACTGGCTAAAGTCTGCTAAAGTCTCATAATGCCAATCGTCCCTGTATGTTATAAACGTGATTGTTCAATTATAGGATTTACTCCTCATCTGAACTCGGGGAATTCTCGCTCGGAAGTTCCATTGAACCTCAAGTCCCTTCAAACACCGGAGGGCTCCAGTGGAGTAAGTACCTTTTAGATCTCGCCCACTACATCATGGCTGATTATTTCATTAATTCGTCTTCTTATCTATAGGTGTCGAGCTCCGAGTCGATGCTGGACTCGAATCTATCTCCTATTTGTTTCAAGTATTTTCGGTGTGGACCACGTTCCTCAACCAAACTATTAGATATCTCAAATTCAAAGTTGTGGATATGGCTGAATTTACGTCACCCTCGGGGAAGTTCAAGTGGCGCCCAGGCCTCTCAACTCGTTTAAGCGATCACTCCGTGTGCCAAAGGTCTGGAGTGCCACTGAACATATAGGGTAAGCGAACTTCTAGGGATCCGTTTAGTGAAAATTGTTCTCCTAATGTATGTGGTTGAATGGGTATAGGAAATATAGGATCCGATGAAGTACGTACGCATCCTCAGGCTCCAGAGTTTCTTGTTCATCTCAATATTCCATTCGTCCAAGGTTGATGGTCGACTTCAAGCTCGAATAACTCGGAATACGTTCGTCTACTTTGGTATGTTACTTACGCATAAATACTATTTTCTCCGTTTCTGACTCTCATCCAATACCAGCAGTCTTGTTCATCCCAATCCCTATCCAGGAGCCTACCCAGCCCGGTAGGTAACGAGGACAACGAACGTTATCCTCAAGGCCGATTGTGGTCCAGAACACAAAGCAAGTGGCGTGTTTCCATCGGGTATGATATCCTCGAAGGTACGCAGAAGGTAGCCATAGGTAGCCATGGGCCCATTGTACTTGAAGATACCGAGAAGGTACTCATTTAGTAACCATTGATCCTGTCATCGTACTAGATTGACGCGACGTCAAAGAAGTCTCTATCTAGGCTGGGTAAGCGAGTTTTCGCTCAAGCTCGTTTAGTAAGTTCTTCTGCGGCTCACTTGCCTGTATTGTAGGGCAGGGAAATCAAAACTCATCTCAACCCTATGAAAATTGAGATATATATGATCGTGTGTTCTGTCAAACTATCAACTAATTGATCATATATATCTTGTCTTCCTTTTCTAACTCGCCACTGGTATCAGCCCGACCTGAACAAATGTAAGTCTTTCCTCCGGTTCGGATCCGAAAAACGACGGGTGCTTCGAAACGATGGTGATGTTCCCTTTATCCCCCAAGCTCGTCACCAAATCTACCGAGACGCTTCGAGGCTTCTTGTGGTCCGTATCCATGATTAAGATATGCCGATGGCACTCCAGCACTGAGCCAAGATGGACGTCGAATTCGGCATAACCTGTTGTTTGTGTTATTTGCCTTCGTTCTTCTTCATCAAACTTCTCGCTGATTGTTTTTTATCCCTTAATATAGAGTACATTTCTGTTTCTACTTACGGAGATCTGTGAGAAATGATTGGCACGCCAGAGATGGGACGTCCCCACTGTTGGTCGTTTCCTAGATACGTTGATGATTTCTACCCTTTGTGCTCTAGAAAAGGTTTACACTCTGTTTGGGCATCTTTACCAGAACAAGGGTACAACCCATCATGCCTGTTTTATTATTCTGTTCTGTATTATTACCTCCTACGCCGAGCATCCGCAAGGCTATGGGTAAGGGCTTAGGCTGCTCAGAAAACTTCTACACGCAAAACATCTGGTTTTATGGCTTTTAAGAAGATCAATTAGGCTGATTCTCTTCTTCATTAAGGGGTACATGTGGAGAGAATACTAATACCTGTCATCTTTCTGCTTCGTTTCCCAATACACACATAGGACTCAAGGCTTCCGCGCCACGCGCCCTCGCGGGTGTCCTTCTTCTCTTTCCCGGCAAAACAATAACAACCAACTATAGATACTTGATTGATGAAAGTAATGAGCTGATTCGCATACTTAAATGGTCTTATGTCTGTACGATAGGACTAAATTTGGAGTAGCCATTTGAGCGCGCTTCGGGTTCTCTTTTCTTCTGAGCCGGTGGGAAGCCCGCAATACAAAGTTCGTATACCATCTGGAACCTGCACGGAGGTAGGTAAGTTCTTTATCCGTTATCTATTTTACCGCTTAAGTCCGAAAAAGTGACCTTTTATGATAGATCCCCCTCCTTAATGGGAAAGTGACTTAGGAAAGCAGCTGAAACCAGAACCCGAATGTACATCGGTCATATTGTCTAAGATCCGGATGTTGAGACGGCTATAATATCACCTTCGAATCCGATTGAGAGTACTTACTCTGATATAAGTAAGATGATACACTTCTTGCTCTTCCCCTCTTCTCAATACTTAGTACTATAAAGGCGGATTCAGTATCATCAAATCAATGTGCTGCTCGCGACCCTGAAAACCAAGAGATTTTCGGTTGACAGGATCCTGGAAAGCTGAAAACATGAGTAGATCATCATACACAAGCTTCTTTATCGCTCACCTCGGCCAACGCACCCTACTAAACACACCCTCAATTCGGAGAACAGATCGGGCATATCATGATGCTTTGACCAGTAGGTTAAGTATCTCAGTAGCTCGGTCGACACGAATGTTGCTCTTGTATACCCCAGATAACCATGATGTCACTATCCCATTAGGAGGAATTTTCGTGATCGTCGGGCTCCCTGGACAAATGCTGCCGAAACTTAAGTCTTAAGTACTTAATAAGTGTCAGGCTTTGCCGCTTCTCGAGCGATCCGAGGCTGAGCACTTATGTCCTATATGCCTCAAGCATACGCTTCTTCTCCCCTGTAATTGGGTAATAAAGTAATAATAGGGTTCGATATTCCTGACAGGCCTGAGCGAGATGTGTATGCAGTCAGCCGACTCCAACTCTCCGAGCGAACCGAAGGGAGTTGATCAGCCTGAAATTATAACTATGCCGTCGTTGCCATGATTTGATGCTCCTTTGAATCGCTATCAACCACCTTGTCCTCTACGTGATGCTATTGTTTTTCTGAAATCAGATCTGTCAACCCCTAACTGGCAACCTTATTCACGTTGCCGCCCAATGCTCTTCGTCTCACTGACCGGATCCACCTAAGATGATATATCATTTGCGACGTTTAATCATCCCTCATTTATTACTATAGGATCTACAATCCTTAATGTAAGCTCCATGTACCGGTCGCCTCAACCTCCGGTGGCACAACAGACGCTGTGAATCAACACATTTGTAGCAAACCCTAGGCACAGGGCCACGACTGTTATTCACGGATTTGTTTATAGCTAGCATGTACATAGATCGATGAAGCGATTAACGAATTGCAAACTAATCCATCACGGCTACCTGATGAGGAGCTCAACTTCGCGTGGGCGTACATGTATGCGACCCGGAATACAAGTTTAGACCAGGATGGTCATACGCAGTCCTAATTATTCTTTGCCCTTGTTTTTTATCTACTTGTTCCTGAGATGCTGACTCAAATTCCCGCAGAGTGGGTGTGAATATAAACGCCACGCCGCCCGACGAGCCTGCCATCGATAATTCCCCCAGGCGAATTCGACATCTGCCCGCGTGTGCAAACCTAAACCACGTATCCGACGCTATATCAATCACCGCGCGCGCGCTCGCGAAGAAACACGGTCCGCAGCCTTAATCTGCATTCACCATGTGTTCGAGACAGAGGTCGAACTTCGTACCGTGAAAGTGAGCCCTAGAACGGAGAAACGGCATGGCTCCCCTCCACCTCGCATGTTTGCCGCTTCCGGAGATAATTCACCGTTCCTCGGAAGCACCCACCTTTGGCATACGGTCTTCCTAGGCACCCGATGGTATAAAACGAGTAGACTCGCACGAGGACCTTTCTCCTACCATCAGGTGCACTGCCCCGCGTGGCTCATCCCCCACCCTAATCCCCGCTTCTCCTCCTTCCTCTCATCCAAGCTGTGCTCTTCTTCGTGCTGTGCACTCTACTCCCGTAGAGTACATTCAGGGCATGTTTAGGTCGAGCTTTAGATTGTCCGACGGATCAGAACTATGGGTATTCCATCGTCGTCTTACAGAGCGCTTTGCCGACACTGAACACAACGACGAAGGGATACCCAGGTCCTTGATCAGTCTGACATCTTGTTCGCCTTTCCATCGCCTTTCTTTTCTATTATTTCGTTGACCGCTCGTCTGCTTCGATCTCCTTCCACTGGGCGGGAACGATACCAGATAAGAGGTCAACAAATCCTTTTCATTATATTTTTCCGTTTTTTGTCCCTCTTCTACTCTACAATGATAGACATTCATCAAGCCCACCTCATACATCTTGTTCACAGATTAATCAATCCCCTATCCCGGTCCGCGGTCCCCAACAAAGGGCATAGCGTCATGCTGTGCGTGGTCGCACTAATTTCCGCATTAGACTCTTCGGAAACGACCTTCGACATGCTGTGCAGTTCCCAAAAACATGCTCTCGTGATTCTTGGCTCACTAAAACCGAAGGATTCTCTATGCTGTGCGTTCCCAAATCAGGCCGCGATCGCCTCTTCTCGATGCTGTGCTCATGCGAGCAACCCGTTTCCTGCCCTCATTCGCTAGTACGTACCGTTGCTTCTGTTGGCTTGAATGCCGGTCTATCCCTGCTAATGGGGTATATCTGTGTTGTTTTTATAGGCGAAGTTGCTTCCGTTATGGGATTATACGGGGAGCCGGGTGCAGTTGGCGGGTGAGGGACATATATAATGGTCCCTACCGCTGCATGGGAGGATATCGGTATATTTCACGCTCTTAGGAACGGTCATAAAGCTCTGGTTTGACCTTGGGATTTAGACACTATTGCATCTACTAGCCCATACGGGATGCTCCTGTCTTTCTTGTCTCCATCCTTCAGAGACAGAGAATGCAGCAGCTGTTCTCGCCTGGGCGTCGTATATGCATAGTAACGCATACCTGGTCTTTCGTTGTACTATGTATGCTTCATGAAATAAAAACGTTCTGTCAACAACTCATTTTTTCAATTATATATTGCCTTGTGTGTATATGCAAGCTTCCGCCCCACTGTAACGTTCCACCCCATGAGTATCCAACTTCGCGGCGAAAACGAAAGACAATTCATAAGATATGACAGCTATAAGAAATTATTCCTCGATAAGACAAGAAGGACGTGAAGGTACGCGTTTTCGTCGTTGCTCCGCTTACTCATATAATTGCTGTGCAGCAGGTGTATATGCGGGCAAGTGCTGACAAGTGTTCAGAACTTGCGATCTGGAGATCTTATCTATTTTTGGCTGGATTCAATATGTCAAAAGACCTAGGGATATAATTGATTGCTGAATATTCATTAATTCATTGTTCAAGATCGGGAGTGGTGTGCTGGCAAATCCCATAAAAGATAGGCAAAGCGGCTGGACGTGCATAATAACTGTTTATAACCATGTTACATAGATTTAATTAGTATTTCATGTTTAAATTACTCTCGAATATTTGCCAACAAGAGAGAGAGAAACAAAAAGGGGTTCGATTGGGAGTTGAACCCAGGACCTCTTACAAACGAGTACTATTTACCCAAAGCAGGAATCATAACCTCTAGACCATCAAGCCGTTACGCGAGTGCCGCTTACGTAAGCAGGTCAGGATCGCATCAGACGCCCATCATTCCCCACGAATCGAAAGTCAACCATGTCGCGCCGACGTTCTCACTTATTCTGCTCTTTTATCTCTTAAAGCTGCTTGATTCCACTTTCGGAAATAATCTCTTTCACATGTTACTTACTACTCCATGGTTCGTTCACTCAACAATTTACAAACGTTATCCTTCCGGGCAATTCGAACTTCGACGCAAAGCTAATCCTTCACCATACCCTGCGCATATCACGCAAGAGTGTAGCAATTTGGTAGCAACAATAATTAACTTCAACTAACGCTATTTATATGGAGCCTATAGCTGTTCCCCTTTATGGCAGTCAGGGTTATTATGGGAAGACATTCCTCATTGGCCTTAGATGTCACCATGATTATCGGATTTATCCCATTGATCAACCGCGTTCTCCAAGGAGAATATTGCAATACTCATAATATTCCTAGTCGAACATGTGATGACACCATTCGTCAAGTTGTTCTCGCGGCCGCCGTTGCGGTCTTCATCATATTTAAGCTCTCAGCTTTCTCCAATCCAACGTCAACAAATCCAGTTGATTGATTACTGTAACACATCGCTTAAAAATGTCGCCTCCTTCTACCGAAACTACCACAACCACCGAGGCCCCTCTTGTTGCTGCTGCTTCAAAATTAATTCTCAATAGCGACAAGCCGAAAGAAGCTGAACGTAATGAAGTACGTATAGGCTCTTACTTCCCTTTTTACAATGCTTATTTTCTCCATCAGGGCCCATCGTATCCCCTCTACCTACCTAATTACGACCTCACCGAGAAGTGGTCTCCACTAGAATACTTCGGTACGTGTCATGATAGCCTCATCATCCTCTCCTTTTAATCGTTATGATATCAGATCACGTCGATCCTGGATCACACGCTGATAAGGCTAAACCTAACCTATTGAAGAACGCAAGAACAAAGGATTTGAATCCTTATATCGGCAGTGTTGTCAAAGACATTCAACTCAGCCAGCTGACCAAGGAGGGTCTGGATGAGCTCGCCCTTTACGTCGCTGAGCGCAAAGTTGTCGTTTTCCGCGATCAAGACTTTAAGGATATTGGACCCGAGAGGCAGATAGAATTTGCAAAGTAAGCTATCTCTTTTAGGGAATTTTTTTCAGATGGGTTCTGAGTCAACGTATAGGCATTTCGGCCCAATTCACAGACACGCTACTACTGCAAATGTCAAGGGTTACCCCGAATTCCACATCGGTTAGTTATCCTATTATCGAATATGCGATAATGAACTTATAATCCTCGTTAGTATACCGTGATGAGGCGTACGATGAATTCAAGGAATATTATGGTGATAACCGCGCTAGCAAATTGACTTGGCATTCAGATATCGTACGTATTTACTCTGAACTGTCCAATCTTTCCTGAAATACTGAAATACTTCACAGACATGCGAGATTCAGCCTCCTGGGACGACGATATTCTTCATCCTTGTATGTCTTTACATTTTTAACGTGTTTTTATTATTATCTGACCAGTATTTGCTGCGCTAGGATCAACCATCCGTCGGCGGCGACACCCTCTTCATTAATCAAGTTGAGGCATATAACCGATTATCTCCCGAATTCAAGAAACGCCTCGAAGGCTTATCTGCCCTGCATTCTGGCGTCGCTCAAGCAGAGCAATCGCGTAAATACGGTGGCCCGGTCAGGCGTGAACCTACTGAGACTGAAGTACGTTTCACAATATTCTGAACGCCGAGGCTTGAACTTATTAAACTCTGCATCGTTTTAGCATCCTCTTGTCCGCGTGGTATACATCTTATGATTCTAAGCACGTTTGACTGTCAATTGATTTATCTCTTCTCAGCACCCTGTTACTGGCGAAAAGGCACTTTTCATCAACCCTGGCTTCACCAGGCGTATCGTCGGGTTCAAAGATGAAGAATCCAAACATCTTCTGGATTTCCTCTATGATCACATCACAAAGGTAAGTCGTCCCTTATTTATTAATTTTTATTCCAGTAATTATCGATATTAATGAACTATCGTCGAATCATTTTAGGGATCCGACTTCCAAGCTCGTGCCACCTATAAGCCTGGTACCGTTGTCCTCTGGGTTAGTATTTATAATATACTGCGTAATTATTCGGCTGTCTAATTGCGGCAATACTCAGGATAATCGTGTTACTCTTCACGCTGCCACTATCGACTTTAACCCTACTATGCGTCGGCATGCAGCACGTCTCACTCCATTGGCCGAAAAGCCTATTCCTGCTACTGCATAAATTGTAATTTATTATCCAATGTGTAAATAATGTGCCTATGAAACATGTAAGATATGTTGTAATTAGTTGTCAAGCCAGTTAACCTGAAAAAATGTGGTTGAATTTGTTTTCCGAGTCAGTCTCAGACGAAATCTCCTAGTACGGGAGTCAGTTAAAGTAAACAACTCAGATTCATTCTCTAATGACTTTGGACAAGAACATGCCATGTTCAGATATGCCATTATTTTTCGCATTAGCCCTCGTCGCCGCTATCGCACTAAAGTTGCGCTGATTTGGATGTACTAGTACCTGTCATCTTCGCTCGAAGCACCTTCTAGTCCTAATTATTTCAAACGCAATCCCTCCGTATGTGTCGATGGTTTTTAAACATATATGTTTAAAGAATTTGGGATTGCGATATATTAGCAACAATGATGAGTTGATGATGAGGTAAAAAAAAAAACATTAAAAATATTAATACAATATAATAATAGGACTCTAGATGTCTGCTTTTGATTCTATGAATATGATGATGCCCCGTGCAAATGAATTATTCAACCACATAGTCCATTTAGATGTGCAGCCTTCACCACCCTGCTAAGATAGCGCTGGATAACCCATTTGTTGTGTGAACTGCGTTGAGAGGTGCAGCGAGAGGTTCAAACATGGGCCGTAGCCAAGACCTCACATTGGTCCTAGATTGCCTGCTAAGGCTGCCGCTCCTTCCTCTGCCGGTAGAAAGCTGGCGCTGGCGTTCTTCAATCGCCTGTTGAGGAGATGCAATGCTTCGGCGCCGAGGAGGGACATATAGGTCGGCCTTGGCGCTGATGAGAGGTAGGATGGGTTGACTTTGAATCGTGCGAGAGTCCTTTCGTGATTCCGTTCGTGGTTGGGTAGCCTTGCTACTGGAAGCTTGTGAAGAATTCGAAGTTTGACGCTTGTTCTGCTTGGCAGATTTGCGTCTGGATGAGGAGTTGGACCCCGAAGCCTTCTCGTTGCGAGAGTAGTCTAGTGCTTTGTATGCCTCTAGTACACCGCGCCTTGATTCGCGCATAATTTCAGGAATGGAAACAAGAACGGATGTGAAAGCTGGCGAAACATTGGCGTTCGAAGATGGGGATGTTCCAATGGCTAAGAGGTCATCTCGTGTATAAACGATTGAAGATCCTATAATGGCAGATTAAGACTATATTGTAGGGAGATTTGTAGATGTACTTACGAGTAGAACCGCCCGAGCTTGCACTGGCATAGGACGACATTGAGTCCATTGAAAAGAATGACTCCGAAGAGGCATCCGAGCGGGTTGGAGAAGCTGAACGGTTTGCGTTTGACGATTGCATTGAAGGATGAGTAGGATGAGTTGGAAGATGTCCTTTGACTTGACTACTGTTGCAAGAGTAGTTTGTTGGTCATGTCCGGATGAGCTGCATGGCCTTTATAGGTGATGAGATGCGATGTGTAGCCTATCTGTCGACGCCGTGGCGTATTGATCTCCTGAGTCAGAATGGGATTACGAATGTTACGCATTAGGCAGTGTGATGTTTGCGCTGCCGTCTTAATGCGTTATCTCGGAGAAAAGATGCAGCAATGTGTTCTCCGTTCCGTGTCGGTGGTGGGGGTGGCGTAAGCGTAAGCAGCAGCTGCCGACCGGTCAACGGAGACGCGCGTTCCTGCGTTCCCGGACACGACGCTGGCCAAGGCCCTGACCAATTGATCTGGATGAGAAATCGCTCCGTAATGCACAGGTATAAAGCGAACAGAAATTTCGAGAAGATGCTAGAAGATGCAGAGCTGCCTGGCGTCGAACTTCAAGCAGGCGCATCTACTAGGACTAGCACCAAAAGACAATCTCTCAGGCTGGGAATCCGACGGAAAGTCGTATCTTTCTGGTTTCATTGAGAGTTGCGCGACGATCGATATCAACTGTAGGCAGGTTGGGATTAGGTTGGGATGGAGGCCCAACAACGCCAAACAAAGCAATTTACCGACCTGATACAGGACACAAAAGCTTCAAGAGTTTCATTGAAAAAGTGACGTCCACATTCTATACATAGGTACAAGAAGCTCTGTCCTACTCGAACAGCCTGGATCCTGAAAACAACAGTGAGGACCAGCAACGCTGGACGGTAGTCGCGTGACAGCCGATTTAGGCGCCAGCTAATAGCTGATGGCAAATCGTCGTTTTTGTGCTCTGAAGCTCCCTGCGGTATCCTCTGAGCTCTAAAAATCGATCAAAAAAATCTATACTATCATTTATCCTACATCTACACTTGTAAACCCATAAATAACACGCCTTCGAAGGTCCTTGAGGCCTGATTTACCTCTCACGCGCGTCCGTCCTATTATGTAAGCTATTTCGATTGAAGAATCTGTAAGGGCAAGGGGAGGACACAGAAATTCGTACACTTCAATATCGACGATAGCAAAGGGCTAAAAATTAATATACTGTATATACAAACAAAGTAACCAGAGTAGAATTGCGAACTGAGCTCTTTAAAACTGACCTCCCTTACAGATCTCACCCATTTTACATGCAATTCACAATCCCTCTGGGGAACATATTTAAATCAAATTAATGAAATATAATTTCATTAATGTGCGAAGAACATTCCTGCTGTTCTTGAACTTATGTGGTTCCAAAGAGGGTCGTTTTGACGTATGGGAAAAGTCACGTCGGAGTTCGGAATTACTATGCTGGTCCCCAACAACAGGTGCATCATGCAATGAAGGGCGTATATTGGATGACGCCAGTTGCCATGTCTTGCAATTCATATTGCGTAGTATTGTCCTCCTGAGATGGTTCTCTGAAATTGAGGATAAGGCGACCTGCCTAAAAATGATGTATCTTGACAAAACTTCATCAAACCATATACTAATCAATCACAACAATGCAGGTAGAGCATATCAACCATCTTGGAACAGGTAAGTCAGGCTTCAGCCGAGGGGCACTACCGATAAAAGAGCTTAAGTTTCTCCGATTAAACCTACTGAACTAGATCTTGCAATGGCGAGAGTCAAAACTGCCATGCTATATGCAGCTTCAATGCCCAAAGTCAACCCCGTATGCTCACTCTCCTACTAGTCCGCAAACTTCAGCTTGCTTATCAATCTATGTAGCTCTGATGCTCTATTTTAGTCCATCGCAAAATCCGTCAATTGGACTCACGTCGCACAGTAAATGATGCTATCTCTATAATAATTTTCTCTTAATTGAGTTATTCGTTAAAGAACGTGCGGATCACAAACCTAAAAAATACCCGCAGTATGCCTTTACTCCTTATATGTATTCGGTAATTCTGACCCTGTTAGAACCGCTATAGTTACGGTCAGATAAACCGCTGAAAGGAGCTACGGAGTTAGTGATCATCGGAACCATGAAGTGCAAACTCCCATTGAAAAAAGAACTGCAGCCCTTAATCAGAAATACCTATAAGTAAAATCTTCGACATACGTGCAGATATAGATTGCAGGGACTCTCCTCACCAGTGGTTTCCCGCGTTGTACGAAACACCCAGTTAATACACCTGCCAAAGGATTCAGATTAATAATTCCCCAGATGACAAAATATACAGATAGCAGTGCGGTCTTCGTTCAAGTAAAGAATCAGGATTATAGGATACTATGCAGCCACCGACGTTATGGACTCACGGTCGTTTCGCCTTCATTTCTAAAAGTTAGTGAGGCAGGGCTGATTGTCGTTAATTAAACCATGACATACACATCCAGGCAAAGCCAAGTACCAGGGCGACTAGAATTCGAATCATAGATTAGACCCTCTCTGAACGGAAGTTTAATATAAGTTGAGATATACTTCTTCTGTTCCCATTGTACAATCCATAGATTCGAGTGACGACTAGTAGATCGATTAGAGGAGCGAATGTGGGAGATATCCTGAATGTACTCATGGCTTAGAGGCTGCTGTATAGAATTTATTCCAAGACTCACCAGGCTTGCAACGGTATATTAATCCGACAACTAAGGATCATTGAGCGTCGATGTCAAAGTATATTGACAATCGGAGTTTGTAATACGCACAACTAAAAATGGGAAGGGGAAGACCACTAGGGTATCGCTAGTCGTTTCGGTTTCGAGATGACGGCGTGTTGAACCCTTTGCCGACAGAGCTGTATTCAAGGATGCTGTAATTTGAAACCAGCGAGATTCGAGACTTCTATCAACTTCAAAGTATTACCCAAGACATTTGAGTCGAGCTGAAAAACTGTAAGAAAGTGTATAATGAGATGCAGGCTCTTCACGAGTGTAAACGAGCTTCTATACTCCGCCGTAAGTAGAGATGTCTACATGCAGCATAACTGAAAGCTTACTTCAGAATTTGAATCTCTTTTCTTCCCAGTAGAAGGACATTGTATAAAACCAGAGCTGTAGCTGGAGCTGTAGGAATAAATGCATGTCGTAAGCACAGTACTTATCGGCTTTGTATCAGTTCAATAAACTCGCCTAAAATGCGGGAGGCCGTGTTGCTGTCAACTATTTGGTCTGCGATGTTGTGGGGAGTTTCCATCGTTCGAAGCTTGGGGAAGATAGGCTTTTAGGCTTTTAGCATCCCACCAACTTAAGTAGGCAGTCGACGATGATCTTGGGAGTGTCCAGGCCCAGTCAATGTAATAAGGAACCGAAGCAGTGGATGATCCTTTGACAACGGTGGAACATTGACGGTTATAACTACCCTGCGGACTGCAGGACGATAATCTAATTGTCCATTGGAAAAGAACTGAGTCTAAAAACGCAATCGGCCCTAACCAAGGGAACTGACCAACAGCTTCGGCTATTCAAGTCTGAAGAGTTTTCTCCTTTGTGAAAGTATTAGTTGAAGAAGGACAATAATAAGTCAAATTGCGTATTACCAATGAGACCCAAAAAGGGATTAGGACTTTTGACTTGCAATAGCACCCAAAACATGGTCATCAGACTAAATTGACAGAGCATATACATGTGTCAGGTCAGCTAGCAGAAGTCACCCGAATGGAGCATCACTCCCATTTGGAATTTGGAATTTTGGTTCCCATATGTACGACGCTCTCCTACGCCTATCTATTTATGGCAGTCCATTGCCTTCCATTGCCAATGGTACCTTCTCTCATAAAGCTAGCCTCGGCTTTCACAGGTACGATCCCGACGCTTCAACAGTAGTCCCAGGTTTGGCATGCTCCCTTAAAACCGAGATTCAGATCATATTCAGTGGTCACAGTACGAAGGTATGTTCTTTCTCTATGTGAATCAGCGATGCAGAGCCCTAGAGCTGCTACTTACGTTGCCTCATCGCGATATCGCCTACATTAATACTAGACTCGCCGGAAGCGGGCGACGGTACTTCCATTTCAAAATGATTTCCATGTTTTAATACCTTCACGACCTAGACCAATGATTTTCGCCACGAATTTCATATACTTACGCGCACCAGTCCTTGATCCATAATATGTTATAATTCAACATTTTAGTATTCTTATCAAGGTATCCCACATGAGGCAATGCCAAGCAGAGTAATTTCAAATTACTAAATCAAATATCTTTCCTATAGTTACAAGAGACTCATAGGACTCATCCTTTGAGAATAAAAAAGACGCATGTTGTAGTAATTGGGCAGTGTGGATACGTCTGGCGGAACAAAAATGACAAAATGACGATCGACGTAGCAGGGTGGAAAAACAAATACCCCAGAATAGATTTAGATTAATTGGCCTAAGAGGGACTTGGGATAGTTTAAACTTAGGAGAAGGGAAATGATCCACAACATAATGAGCTCTCCTTGATTATACGAAAGGGCAGTAGAATTATTTAGGCCGTAGAACGCGAAACGCCTTTCTCCAAGGTGGTACACGGAAGCAAGTAATGCCAAGCCAAACTTTACAATGAAAATTAGTCTACTACACTATGAATATATATCTGTTCTGGAAATAACGCATTTTATACTGATACAGCTTCGAGATGGGATAATAGAATCAAGAATGATACGTGAATCGAATGAGTCAAATGATGACGGTCGAAAATTGGGCGAGGCCAGTTTCCTGTAGTTCATATTCTACAGTGATATTTTGCCGGGAGGCTTCGCGTAAATTGAGGACAAGACGACCCGCCTGAAGTTTCATGTATCTTGGTAAGAATCCAGCAGACTACTGAAGGTAGCCACTCACAACAATGGAGGTAAAACATATCAGCAATCTTGGGAGCAGGTAAGTCCGACTTGAAACTAGAGAATTTATTGGTAGAAGAGGACTTGCGTTTCTCCAATTAATATGATTGGACCAGTTCTTGCAAACGCGACTATACACAGTGACATGCCGTATGCAACTTGCTTGAGATCAGCTTCTTGTACTCAATCTCCTGCAGAAATAAAAAGAGCTTAACTTACCTATTAATCTATTAAGTCTTTAGGGTTAGGAAAGTCTACCAGAAATTCCAACAATGGGACTTACGTCACGCAATAAATAACGCTATCTCTAGAATTTTCTCGTTGGAGCTAACACCCTGATTGTAAAACAAGCGGCGAACCTAAAGAATACCCCCAACGTTCCTCTGCCCCTGATATGGATCCGGTGTTCTGGCTTCATTAGAACTGTCAGAGCGATGGAGAGATAAAGTGCTGAGTGAAATTATGTTGGTGAGCGTCTGAGCCTTGAAATGCAACCTCACATTGGTAAAAGATGTGTAACGCCCTAAGGGCTATATCAGAAAAAAACGCAAAAAAAGGCCTAAAATGTTCAACATACGTGCCGATGTAGATCACGGAAGGTATCTTTGCCTGCGCCTGAATACCCCTTGGGAAACAACCTAATAAATTACCTTCCGGCAAAGGAAGTGGGCCAACTGGAATGACAAAAGATACAGAGACTAGGGAGGTCTGTCATCAAGCAATCCGTTGGAATTATTAGGAGGTAAGTAGCAGGCTGAAGATCTAAGAACTCACAGTCATTTCGCCTTACCATATCGATGTTAGCAGTCACAGTCTGAATATTATGAATTAAAATATAACATACATAACCAGATAATTCCAAGCACCACGGCAACTGTATACAATTCAAATGGGTCAGACACTCACAGCTAGAATATTGAAGCTCATTAGAGATAAGGTTAAAACCCACTCCTTATGCTCCTTTTATAAAGGCAATAGATTCGAGTAACGACTAGAATATCGATCAGAGGAACGAACAAAGGGGATAACCTGAATGTATATCGTAAGCCATTAGAGACTGATGTATGAAAATATGAAAATTTACCAGGCTTGTAATGGCGAATAAATCTGACAGCTATGTATCATTATAATTTTTAGTACCATATTCTCTTGATAATTAGGAGTTACGATACGTACAACTAGAAAACGGAGGAAGATTACCGCCAAGATATATCGTTAGTTATATCGAGGCAACTACAGCTTCTCTACCATTTCTCACACTTTGCGGCAGGTTCGTATTGACTAATACTGCATATTGAATCAGCCAGATTTAAGCCTCGTATTAGTCTAAATATCTACCAAATGCGTTTGAGAATAATACGAAGATCGCAAGGCTGCGTATGATGATGTGCAGGCCCTTTACGAGTGTCCATGGGCTCCTAAAAATGCTGCGTCGGAATTTCCGCATGTAGCTTTAACTAGGTGACTTGCTTTAGCACAAATTTGAATTCTTCCTCCCCCAAGATAATGATATCGTATAAAACCAAAGTCCCAGCTGCAACTGTTCCTAGTGAGTACTTGTGTTGGCTCAGCAGTATTGGCTTCAAGTTACTCACATAAACTGCAGGAAGCCGTGCGACTGTCAGATATTTGATTCACAATGACAGGAATAACGTCCATAAAGCAAAACCTGGATGATCTCACTAAGAAGTGGAGGCAGTCAACGAGCAAGCCAAGACGAGCGCCTAAGACCGGTCGTGTCGCCAGTCAAAATACTTGTGCACAACCACTGCCAGGCCAGAGTGCCGGTGTCTATTTGTTGCAGCCTAACCGAAACTGTTGAATTACTTACAAATAGCCCCCGATCCTGAGAAATAACGAACAAGTTAGGTATCACATCATAACGTCCATTCCAAGCTATAGCTCGGCGCTCCGAGCCATGTCGGTTTTTTCCTCTGAGGACTCATAAAGGATTAGTTACAGAGGAATATCGACAGTACATGCATATCTGTATCACCAATCAGAGCAGAAAGTCAGTTAACCGTGGCATCCAGCTTCGAGGCCACCAGAATATATTAGTACAGGTACCCAGCTTGCGGTGCTCCAGTCCCACAGGATTTATAATATTTGAAGCTCTTCCTGTGACTGTAATTGTGTTCATCTTTAATCTTTTGCCGTGCGATTCCGGGGTAATATTAATTGACATTAATGTAAGAACCGCGATGAGCCAATCAGCGCTATTTGGGCTCGAGATCGAAGCCCGAAGAGGATATTTACCATAGGGCTCTATGTATTCTTATGTATTCTTCAAGTCATGTATTATAGCTCCCGGTCAAAGCATCGGGGAATATGGTCGCCATGCTTTTAAACTCTTTAAGTTGGACAGCTTGAGCTCGTGATGCCTTAGCGAACCGTTATCATAACGAATGAATAGGTTTGTAAACCAATCCTTTGCTTGGCACATGGGATTGGAAGTAGCTGTGGCCCAAACAGATGCCGGCGGATGAGACAATAATTCAGAATAAGAACAAGACCATACATCAACTACACATCCCAAACTAACGGCAGAACGCAAATTAAAAAGTACCCCCGAGTATCTTTGCTTGACAAAGAAAGATCTAACCACAGAAAAGTCAGATGTAAAGTCAAGTTCAGAGCAGCGTTGTCAATGATACTATGCAAGTAATACATCGTAAAGCCATATTCGTTATTAACAATGCAAAAGAGGCATGGACACGTTACGACGAGTCCGAACAAGAGTTCATTTACCCGACGGGGATTCGACAAGAAAATAAAGATTCGAAAGCTTTGGTTAAAGAAAATTAGTCTACATTAGAATAAAAGTTTCATTCAGGAGTTAAACCCCTATCCGTACTGGTACAATCTGAGGCCTTATATAAGGATAATAGCAAGTGGATCAGATGATGAGGGTTGAAAACTGTGTGACTCTAGTTTCTTCTAACTCATACTGTAAAATCTCATCTTCCTGTCGGGAAGCTTCTCGAAGATTAAGGACAAGACGACCTGCCTGAATATATATGTATTTAGTCAAGGCTCTCATAAAGCACAGGTAACCACTTACAGCAATGGAGGTAGAACATATCAGCCATCTTGCGAGAGAGAGAGTAAGTCCGGCTTTGAACTACCTAATTTATGAATGTAAGAGAGCTTACGTTTCTCCAACTAATTCTACTGGACCACTTCTTGCAAATATGACTATGAATAATGCCATGATATATGCAGCTTGCGGGACAGGTCAGATGCTCCGAGTCTCCTATAGATAGTAAAGCAACCTCTAGCTTACTTAGTAACCTATGAGAGGAATTATGAGATAGCCAATCCAGTCAAATGTCAAAACTCACGTCACGCAATAAATGATGCTATCTCTGTAAAAGCCACCAGAAGTTCCTCGTTGAAACTGGGTCTTTAATACTACGGTATGACGCACGAACCTAAAGAATATTCCTAATGTTCCTCTGTTCCTTATATGGGCTCGATATTCTGACTTCGCGAGAACTGATAGCGCTATAGAAAGATACATTGCTGTAAAGGATTGTAAGGTAATCATCTGATGCTTCAAATTAAGCCTCACCTTGAAAGAAGGCTTGCAACCCTCTAAAAGTGGTATCGGAATAATGCCTTGAATAATAACATCTCAACCTACGTGCTGATATAGATTACAGAGACTGTCTTTGAGAATGCTCGACTTCCGCTTTGGAAGCAACCGGATAGAATACCTGCCAACGGATTTGCGTCAACTGGGCCCGTGAGATAGCCTGTGGCTGTTAAGGAGGTCTTCGATCAAACGATGAATCGCAATTCGTGTAGTAAGCGGAGATTTTGCGGACTCACAGCCAATTCACCTTGATTTATGAGATATTTTTTATTAACTGTGTTGTCTGTTACTTTGAATAGGTATGTCACATACATAACCAGATGGCTCCAAGTAATACGGTAACTAGAATTTAAATAGATCAGATCCTCTCGGATATTGAACATGGGAAAGAAGATTGAAACGTACTTTTTCTACTCCCTTGGTACAAACAGTATATTCGGCCGGCGACCAGTATATCGATAAGTGGAATGAATAGAGGAGGAATCCTAGATGTGTATCCTGAGCCGAGTCCTGATGTATGAGATGAAAATATAAGTACCATGTTCGTATAGGGAAATAAATGCGGCAGCTACCAAAATCGTCAATACAGTTTTCTTGGTAGTAAATTTTGATACGCACAACTAGGAAAAGGAGTAGGAAGGGAACCCAGATACACCGTTAATTTAATCCAGATGACACTGACCATATCTCACATTTAGCGACAGGTTCTTATTTAGCGACACTATAAAATTAAATCAGTCAAATTGGTTTAATGATTATAATATGTCAAAGTCAAATGATTACCAAAGGCTTCTGAGACTAGTTGTAAAACTGCAAGAAAACGTATAAGGACGTGCAGACCCTTTACGAGTGTCCATGGGCTCCTGAATCGCATCGTTAGTAGAAATCCTTCAACACGCATAATTCGGAAGCGTACTTTAAAAGGAATTCAACCTCTTCTTTCCACAACAGAAAGATATCATATAAAACCAAAGTGGCAGCTGCAACTATAGGAAGAAATGTGCGCGGATCAGCTAAGTGGTTGACCTTTGTAGCAATTCATATTAAACTCGCATAAACTGTACGAAGCTGTGCGGCTGTCAGCTATTTCGTTATAAAGGATAAGGGGTGCGACCATAGGTAATGTGAATCTTGCCAGAGTCCCAGCACCGTGAAAGTGCAGGTAGCTGAAGGCGACATTCCCAGGAGCGCCCACTGCCAGTATAAGTACACAAGTTCGGCGTCGCCTAGAATACGCCTATGTATGTAGTCAAATACGCGCATCAGACGGAAAAGTCTATTCAGGGGGTTATACAGCGGCGATTTCAACGCCATTCGTGGTCCCGGGGTAAAACGGACTAAGGTACGAAGCAGTTATCTGTACGAACATCCACTAGCAAAGTGCTCTCGTCTCCTTCGTTAACGCGCTGGCGCAATCTTTAAGCGACCGAAACATAGATACGGAAAAATATATAGCCAATACCAATAGGAGCCACGATAAGGCTAGAATTCGCCTAACGAGTCTCGGCTGTCATGGCACCTAAGGTCCCAAATAACCAATTCTAAACAATAAAACAGGATGAGCCCGAAATTTCTGGCGGAGATGTTTGTTCGAGCACCTGGAGGTATTTGATTAGCCCCGCGTCATTTTAAGTTCTTAACTTCTTACCACTCACTGGAGTTCAAAGAACCGTCCTTTAAAGGTGATGAGTCAATGCAGCACGATCTTAGGGGTCAATGCCTTTGGATCAAAGGAAGATAAAGTAACTTTCGTCTGCGCGGCTGCAATCGAAAGGGCCATTTCGAAGGGGCCATTTCGAAGGGAGCATAAAGATCCCGCACCCAGTCGAAGAGAAATTAAGAGTAATTGCCAGGCATGTCAAAGATATTAACCGTTTAACGATTCTATCTTCAATCTGCTCGCGACCAGTCATTAGTACCAACGTGTAATCATAAGCAGGGGATAGGGTCGCAATCCGGGGTTCAAGTTTATCGCATAAGAAGCAGATAAACTCCGCGCACGGATGAGACAATAACTCCAAAGGGGAATAGTAATGTATCACAAGAGGGAGAAGATATTCTCATACTAATTATTTCCGCAATAGTGTCTGGTCAAGAGGTATGTTCGCCAGAGATTCTTCCCATCATGTTCGGATTTGCTGACTCTTCAAAGTCGTTTTCACTGATCATAGTGCGCTTATTACTAATATTATTACAGATAAACCTGTGGGATAGAGCTGGATAGAGCACTATAAATGATCACGATATTGGTTTGATGAGTAATCTCAGTCCGAAGGAAATATCACGCACATCCATGTCCTATGGCAACAAAGGATATTCCTTCGCAATTGAAGAAAACATAGTGATTATAAACATCACTGTCTATTATTGGTTCACATAATAAGCCACAGATACCCTGAGGACTTCCTTAGGGTCTGTTTTGAACAACTAACATGAGACGCCAAGATGAAGACCGACAGCATAAGCAGTCACTCGCTACATCCGGAAGGTTGCAATGTGTATGATGATGTCAGCGAAAAGCAATTGCAGCTCAGTTTAATATATATCTACCTTCTTTGGAGTGTCGTTTCGAAGGTCTACATAAAACGGCCTTGCATGACGTTCTCCACGAGACCACCGTTTAGACTCCGAGCCAGTTCATGCGTCATATTGCCAATGATGAATCTATCGAAAAGATCCCATTGATTTAATTGGGAAGAAACCATCTCGGAAAACTAATAAGAACTAAGTAGGGTAAGTAAATACGACATATATTATGTAAAGAACATACGTATATAATCTGGTAGGCTGGCTCGCACTAAAATGTGAAGGTCAGGGAAGACAACTTAAAAAATTGCTCCTCACCATAACTTCGGTGCATAAGTTCATCCGTTCAATGAAGTCCGTAGCGGAGACGAAACGATACAGTGAAGCCGGTGTTAAAGGCGCCTGTGTTCAAAAATTTAAACGAATGATATGAATAAGTTAGGCAAAGAACTCTTGATTTAAGCACCTGGGTGAAGTAAATACCAGGCCACCACTACATTGCCCGGGTATTAAGCGGAAGATCCAATTATCCCCGGCCATTTTTAAAGCCTTTGAATTAGATCTCCGAGATTATTAAGGGTTTCTATGACCAAACTTGAGTCAAGAAAAAAATAGGGTTGTTTGTTAAACAGCCGAATAATTCGATAAAGAAGTTCCCAAGGTGGAGTTGTGCTTGAACCGACGAGCTTTAAGCTCAGGTGAAAGTTGATGCAAAGCTGTCCGATGGCAGTTGTCATATTAGTTCGGACCGTAGGTCGCGCCCTCAAGAGAACAATCGAAGACAAATTATCGCCGAGGATTGATTTAATCTTATATCTAGCGCATTGTATGACGATTAGAAAGGGGAGTAAAAACACTGCCAGTTTAGTGGTTGCCCGCCGTACATGGCCCACAAAAGGGAATGTGACCCGGTGTAGATTTACCAGAAAGATTTACACAATAATATGGAAAGAATTGATTAAAATTTATTGTGGACGATGCGGCATTTGCGTTATAGATTCAGAAGTGGAGGGCTGTCAAAGGTAGTGAAGTGGAGATCCATCATCCCAGAGTACCAGTATGGGATAGACGTGATAACTCCTGTATCTGATTAGGAATGTTATTTTCGTGGTAAGAATATTCTTACAAAGGGTAAAACTCTGGTATAACTGTTTATTGTGGTCAGCAGTGAGCACCAAGTGAGTGCGCTCATTATCAGCCAAATTGCTCGGTAAGTGCTCTATTATACTTACTTGGTATAGTTCGTGGTTGTATCCTCAAGGATCCTGTGAAAATATAGTAACAGAAGGAATATATCTGTCGAGGAAGTCGTTTACGAAAAAAAACCGCAGCGGGACTCCACGTGAGGCGTTATGGAACAGAGAATAAACTCGATTGCAAAGAACCGTCCTTGGTAAGAGAATTGTGAAGGTCAAGGGAGAGTAAAATTTTCTGCGGGTGCAAAATAGCAAGCCGCTCGGCTGGACCTGATGCCGGCTCGTTTCCGCAAGCTCCATAGCGCCGGCACGTTAGCTCACGAAGTGGACAGGTTTCAGACACGTGACTCGGAACCAATTATGAATGCTTGCTCAGCATCTCGCTGGCAACTCCCGTTCCCCGACACCCTCCGACACCCGATGAACTGGTAAATTTTTCAATGTTCGACAGATGTCTTCCGCAAGAGATGCTCGTTGTCCTGCTGGGTATATTCTATGATACTTCTAGGTATGCAGGATGAATAAAGGAGTATTAAAGCTGGTTATAGGCAGATATAGGAGACCCTGATACCCCTATTGGGAGCTTCTATGTAGTAGTACCACTATTATTATTAATAGTGGGCCTATAAGGCTATAGGCTCGTTAATTGAACGCGTCGCACGTGAGACGGATCACGCATTTGGCAGGTCTGCACAGGTCTGCACCTGACCAGTTGGCTACTCGCGCGCTGGTGGCTGGGTCGCCTATATCTGACTCTCACAGCATCCACCACGTCCTCAAGTCCCTCCCTTCCACAAGTGAGCTTTTGGAGCTATACCTTTCTTTGAGTAAGAAGTCCTTCGTCATCAACCATTATCCATTTGTGCTCATACCTTGTACTTTATTTAGGATTCATCGGATTCAGGCGACTCTCATTTTTTTATAAGATCATCGCAACCGAATCGCTAGTCGGTTCGAAAGCGACTTATCTATAACCACCAGCTCGAATATCCACCCTTGCAAAGACGCATTAACTTATATTTATTCCTGCTGCCGGAAGGTCGGGATTCACATCACTATAATTGGTATTCCACATACCGTGTTCCCGAAATTGGTTCAATTAACCTGTTCGAAGTTGTGAAGTTCGACAATACTTAATCATGTCTTCTTCCCCGGATACATACTATCAAGAGCCTAATCCCGCTAGGGCTCCTTCAACGGACAACGATGAGGCGCCACGTGTAATCCCGGCACCTAAGTCCAATAGTCATAATATCCGCGCTGGAGCCATAAGCAGCATACGTTGGTCTCCCCATGACTTCATTAATGGCCAGCCGGACTTTTATGCTCGTGATACTTCATATGCATATGCATCCCCCGGAAGTGAAGGGCCGCCCTATACCGACCCCGTCCCGTTGCGACGGTCATGCGTCCCATCCATACCCAATACCAAGGTTCAATATCCCCCGCCTTCGCTTCCTTCATACAAGTCGTATGCCGATCATCATGAGTCAGAGAAGACATTTCTTCCTTCTCAATATCCATGTGGTTCTTCCGATAGAAAGCTTATTCGACATTCCAGAATGTCTAGAATTACATCTTATAATTTTTGGACCCGTCTGGTTATAGCGGCGATATTTCTCCTTTTACTTGGGGCCGTATACTTGAAGGAGTGGTCCCTTTTTGTAGCCAGCCCTTGGTCTATTGCCCTTGCAAATATGAAGACCGGATTACGGGCATTGCTCGCGAGCTTGCTTGCGTTGACTGGACACTTAAATGTTAACGCTGTCTCACTGCCATCTTCTTTCCCGGCCTCCGGGAAGGCACTCTGGTTTACTACACCTGGGACAGCGTGGTCAAAGGATTATTTACCTGTCGGAAATGGCTATCTAGCAGGTGTGTTGGAATGTTCTTTCGTGTAATATTTTCTAAGACTTAATGACTCTGTTTGGTAGCTATGGTACCTGGGGGGACTACGTACGAGGATCTGACCGTTAACATTGAGAGTTTGTGGTCTGGCGGCCCATTCCAGAGCCCTGTAGGTCAAATGTATCAGATTCCATACTCTCATTTGACTTATACATTTCCTAATCCTGATAGGATTACAATGGCGGAAATCCTACCATATCAGAAAGCTCCACCATCCATACCAGTATGCAAAATATCCGTTCAAGTATATTCAGCTCGCCAACCGGGACGATCTCAAGTGTGTACCTTATGCCGATTCATTTTGTAACTATCCTCTAATAATAATTTAGATGATGAATTCGATGTGATAACCTCCCCGGTTATTGATTATGGTAAATCTCAGACCTTATACTATTGATTAGGGCACGAAGACTAATTTCTTTCACTTTGTTTCTTTCACAATGCAGGCTCGTATGCCAGCCCAGGACGCTTTGCTGTCTCTATGACAGGGAACGCCACTACCGGCACATTGAGCAATTTTGTTCGCTGGCTGGATCTTGATGAAGGTGTGGCGAGGAGTCAGTGGAATGTTGGAAAGGTGCAACTTACTCGGTGAGTTTTACTTTAAAATATTGTTAAAATGCGATCGCTGATCTTCTTATTAGGGAAACATTCTGTTCTCATCCCGCCGGTGCCTGTACCCAGCTCACGTCGTCCAACGCCCAGTCCTCTCTATTTTTGACTTACGCTTTCGTTGGTCAAACCGACGGGTCACCTGTCCCAAGCATCACATGTTTCGACAATGCCACCCTATTGATTCGCGGTAACCCGTCGGCTCCAGGCATGGAGTACGAAATTTTAGCTCGTGTCCAGACCAATCCTCCAAATCTTGCTACGTGTGCGTCGTCCGCTCCAATCGGAGGAGGAAGTGCGAACGCAACTATCAGTGTTGCCCATGCGACGAGCAGTTGGATGAATTGGGTTGGAGGAACGAATTTCGACCAAGATGCGGGCAATGCGGCGCATAACTTTACCTTTGCTGGAGCAGACCCTCATGCTGCCCTTCTTTCCAGCCTCAATTCCCTTTCCAAGAGTTCTCCTTCGACCATTCTTAACGACCATCTTAACGACATCACGACCACTCTATCCACCAAGTCTGCTTTCCAATTGGATTTAGGACAGAAAATCGACCTGAGCAAGCCAACCGATGAGTTAGTTGCGGAGTATCAGATTGATACTGGGAATCCTTATTTGGAATGGTTGACATTCCATCTTGGGAGGTACATGCTTTGGGCAAGTGCCAGAGGCAAGTTGCCGGCTAACCTGCAAGGAAAATGGGCCAGAGATTCGTCTAACCCGTAAGTTGAATTATCTTCTGATTTATAAAGATTATGTTTGACAATGAAATACAGATGGAGCGCTGGTACGCTCTTCTGCCTAATATGTTTGAAGGCTACTAAGATCAAATATACTTGATAAATAACAGATTATCGTACGTTTCTCTCATATCACGTCCCTTCTTTATACTAAAGCACATTGAAGACTCCAACATTAATATTCAAATGAATTATTGGGCTGCTGAAACTACCGGACTCGATGTCACGAGCTCACTCTTTGATTACTTCGAGGTGCGTACGCTCTGATTCTCGTTTATTTAAATTATCTAAATATTTCGATTCAGAAAAATTGGGCTCCGAGAGGATCTGAAACCGCCCAACTTCTCTATAATATTTCAAGGGGATGGGTTGTACACAACGAAGTGCGTATCTTAACATATCTTAACATTCTTTGGGGGTTTCTCTAACCTATACACCGTCCTTTTAGATGAACGTAAGCTATATAATATCTTAAATATTACAAACCGTAATTGATCATTTCAACTCATCAGACCTTCGGGTATTCGGGCATGAAAGGAGTTGGTGGCACTGCCCAATGGGCAAAGTGAGTGGGACCTTTAAAATTTTCCCATAAATGGACATCCTGCTAATATTTATCCTCGCAGTTATCCTGGTATGTTTGCATAAATCGAAAATATTTGATTGGACACTCATATTTGATCTTCAAGAGGCCAACGTGTGGATGGTACGAACTTTACCGTCGATTAACAGCAAAAGCTAATTCCGATGTGATCTCCTTTTTAGATGCTCCACGTTTGGGATCATTTCGATTACACTGGTGATGTTACATGGTTCAAAGCTCAGGGATGGCCTCTTCTTAAGGTATTTCTCATCTTCCTTTTCCCATCTTTCTTTCTGATTTCGATCATCAGGGTGTCGCCTCCTTCCATCTTGATAAACTCATCAATGATCTTCATTTCAACGACGGGACGCTGGTGGTAGCGCCTTGCAATTCTCCTGAACAGTCGCCTATTACGTTCGGTAAGTATTCATATTCTGATGGGAAGTTTTGATTGAGACCAACGGAATGTTTTCAAGGTTGTGCCCATGCTCAACAACTCATTTGGATGTTATTCAATGCCATCGAGAAAGGATTTTCCGCCTCAGGAGACACCGATACTGCATTCTTAAAGGGTGAAATTGCCGTTTTTGAATTTAAAAAATTAATTGACGCCGATTATATTTTCAGAGGTGCAAGCAAAGAAAGCCCAGATGGACAAAGGGCTCCATATCGGATCTTGGGGACAATTGCAAGGTACGATACTCTTTAAATGAGTTGCTTGCGTACTTATCGAAATTTATTCTGATAGAGTGGAAATTTGACATGGATTCCCCAACGGATACACATCGGTAGTAGATGAAATGTTTCACGTGGCAGAATATTTATTCTTGTCTTCTAGTCATCTTTCTCATCTCATAGGTCTCTATCCTGGCTACGCCGTCTCCAACTTTGCGGGCCAAACCAATAACACGAAACAGGCAATTATTAATGCTGCAGAAATCTCACTCATTCACCGCGGAAATGGAACGGGCCCTGACGCAGACGCCGGTTGGGAAAAGGCATGGAGAGCTGCATGCTGGGCACAGTTGGGTAATGCCTCCGAATTTTATCATGAACTCACGGTAAGTTATTATTACCTTATTTCCCTAGGCCAATAATGAAAATAATCTGATTTCATTTTTAATTTTAATATCTTATTCTCTATCCCGCTCCTTCGGCCAATAGTATACCCTTCAACGTAACTTCGGACCGAACCTGTTTTCGTTATATGACCCGGGGGATTCTGATCCCATTTTCCAAATCGACGCGAACCTGGGATATCCCGGAGCTGTCATCGTATGTTATTATATTTATGAGAGAAGAAGCTTTTCATTAACTTTACACAATTATTAGAACGCACTTCTTCAAGCCCCGGACGTACCTTCTATAAGCACCCCATTGACAATTACCTTACTTCCTGCACTTCCCACTACGTGGAACACTGGTAGTTTCCAAGGATTGCGTGTTCGCGGTGGCCTCAGCGTTAGTCTCGCCTGGCGTGACGGGAAACCGACTTCGGGTGTTATCACACAGGATCGTTCAGCCCCAAGCCGACCTGTGGTAGTTATGTGGCAAGGGAAGCAGATTGCCAAGTTTATGACAGGAGTCGGAAAGACTACTACCTTGCAGTTCTAATGTTCTCCGGATTATTTATTTATGTATTCATAGTCGGATCTTTTTGTGTACTGCCATGTGCACTGAGCGGATATACTGCTATGTTTCGTACAATTGAAATATTACCTACTCGTTCCACAGTATGACTATCCTAACTAATCATGATTTTAAGCGAAAAACGAGGTTGGCGCTTCACATCGTGAGATTATGATTCCTGGGAAGTCTGGAGTATGCCACTTGAACTACTAAATATTTTCCCCGCACTTATTGAGTTCTCGCTGATGAAAAATCGAGGCTGGCGGACAAGCGGAGCATGTCGAGGAAAGAAATATATTGCGTAGTGAGATGTGACGTAGGAGGCAGTAGTACATACTGCCTTTGTACGTAAAATGACCTCATACCAAGCGAAGCGAAGCTCCCAAGGACCGTTCATTCCGTTTACAGGTATTGTTTTGGTTTACTCCTTTATCGTATCAGTTCGAATGACGTTAATTCCTTGAGTTTTAAATTTGTACTGCGTATATTTGTAAGTGCGTGTATACATCAAGACTATATATATGGAACTTTAACCTCTTTATTTCTAGGGTATCCACTCAAAGATCTCGGGTAATTTGGACTAAGTGAAGTTGGTCCTCCTTCTGGTGCTTAGATCTACCGGAATTCGGATGTGAAATAACATCCCTAACCTTGAAATTCAATGGTCTTCCTAACAACGCTTGAAGGCATAAACGTGAGCTACTAAATTTCCGTCCAGCATTTGCTAAATGAGCAAAAGAAAACCGGAATAGGGACTTGCGACCCTGAAAACCGAACTGAGAAAGAGAAAACCTAAATAAATAAGACTTACCATTGTCCAAGCCTGGAAATGAAGGAGTAGTGTATATACTACGGTGCTCTTATGTCGTGGTTGATCAAGGATGAAGTCCGCCCAGAAGGCGGGACTGTAATGTTATTGCCGGTTTCGGAAACGCACCTCAAATTCAGGGGAGATAACTTGCCATATAGATTTAATGGGGATGCAGGATACAATGAGTTTCGGAAAAGGAAAGAGCCGTCATTTCAATACCGGGGATCAACAGGAAGTTTACACTGCCTGATGTCAAAAATACGAATAAAAACGCCAAAGCTAGAGGAGTATCAATCCACAGTGGACCTCGGCCGCATAGGCGCCCACGAATTTTAACCTTTTACAGTCGTATCCATATGTACGTAATATGGAACGAGAAGCGAAGCGAGTGACTGCTATTCACCTTTTCTCCATCGCCCTCGAAATTCACGACTATTGGAGCTAACTCGCTCCGCTACCGACTCGCATACCCTAATGTCATTAACTTCGCATTGAACACAACAATAGTAACTGGTGTCACTCACCCCGGAACTCTTGGATCGTTTCATTCACTCCCAAGCACCGCTTTGGTTACACACAATGGAGAATTTTACACCCTATGACACGGTGGCAAGCCATTCGGAAACATAAATGCAGCTGCGAACGGAGTTTAGGGCGACTCACAAATTACTAAATTGCTAAATTGCACTCCCGTGCTACACGCAACCACTTCTTGCCGGTCAAGACCATACGAATTGCAACTAATATTCGTTAATCTATGCCAAAGAAGCTTGATGGAATCAGGAATCTTTCAGCCGGAGATCGAGAGGTGGTCCAGTTTAGTTTACGATCCCAGAAATGACAGACGGCAGGATCTAGACGGCATGATGGCATACTGCTCCCACTTGGCTTCTATTGGTATGTGCCTCGGAGCAATATTGATTATTCGAGGACTGATTCTTGACATCAATCTATCCCAGAGTCAGTGCGATGTTTCCGCAAGCCATGATTCTCGTGTCCATGCGGTACGTGCTTCTTGGAGGTATTGATTTTCAAAACAATCGTGGCTCACAGGCGTCTCAGGCTTCTGCAGAGCAAGCCAACTACGAAGGTATTGGCCTACACCGCTGTGTCGCGGAGAAGACTTTAGGAAGGGATGATACCAGGAAGGGTATTTTCAATTTCGGGGCCAACGAACACCAATTCCAATGTTTCAAGCCAAACATAGACCTGGTGGTGCGTCTAAGTGGGCCACCAGACGAGTGGAACAATTGGAAACAAAAAATGAAGGCGCCTTTGTTGCTGAAGAATACGAGACCTTCGATCCGTCTTTGGGGGAGCTGGGAGCCTATCTTTATGGGCCTCCCGGTTGTCGGGCACCACCGACTCCAGTGGAGATACCTGAAGATGAATTCTCCAATGCTAGAGAGATGGAATGCTCACACTCCGACGAAGACGAAGACGATGCGGCGACGATTGGCCAGTCTATCGACATCGTTGGAGACTTCGAAGATCCCTCATCATATAAAGGGGTCCTTCCAACACCGCGAAGGAGTTGTCCTTCCAACACCGCAAACGGAGGAGCAGTCCTTCCAACACCGCAAATAGAGGACCAAGGTCCTCTTTTTCTCGGCATTAGATATTGAATATCAGGGTGATCTTTTTGGGCTGCTTGGATACACTTCCTTGTCGACTCCTCCAGCGGATTCTGAGACACGCTCCAGCCCTGTCGCAAACCCGCTATAGCGCGCGGTTCAGACCACGAGAATGCCCGGTTTGAAGGAGAACATGACCAAGGGTACCTTCAGGCGTTCAGCGACCCGGTCCTTGAAGCTCCAACCTCTGCAGGACTCACGAGAATGTCCGGTTCATCGTCACCCGGTCCAGGTCGTCTCTCTACTAAGCGGCCTCGTTCCCCGATATCGAAGGTACGCAAGCCTAAGCGGAAACCGGTGCCCCAGTTTAGTTTCACTTTGGAACAAATTCAGGATCTTGTGGCAGGAAAGAAGGGTAGACTGATTCATGAGGCTAGTCTGAAGAAACCTGTGGCGAAGACGCGACCGCTGCCTCATGGATGTGCAGGGAGAAAGTTGACAACTGGTCACCTATAAGCCGGAGTAAGCTATGAAACATGCAGTCACTCATTTGCCATTGGACATACATTTGGTCTGCAGGGGATGCTATAGGACCTTTGGCATCAAGATTTCCAAATTGAAGAACCACGCTGAACAGGCCCAGTAGACCGGTAGGTCACCTTGCACTCGAGATAATGCCGCTATAAAAGTGATTTTCGGGGTAAGAAGAAATACAATGAACAGAAGAATGACATCGAGAAGGAGATCGGGTGCATCGGAAATGCCTTGTTGATTCAGAGGCGAACCAAGTTCGAAGCAGGGGCGGAGATAGTGACATTGAAATGGCTATGATTTACCCATGATCCAGGTGTTTCTTTACTCCACGCTTATCGTAAATGTCTTGTCAGCCTTCTCTAATATCCCGATATAGTTTTTGTGCACGAACCGCCATCTTGGACATTCCGCCTTTCTAAACTTGTGACGTTAAAGCGTTACAACCGTGATTCAAGCCTATTCTCATACTTGTCAGCTACAGCATTGGGTATTCAGATATACTGATTACTCATCTTTTTGCACAAGGCTTCGGCGCGCCATGGGTAAAGGGTAGTTCGCTCCGTCTCTCATTATTTTTGTGAACCAGGAGGTGACCTGATCCAGGGCGGATAAGGGTGTCAGTACGAAGGGAGCCCTTTCTGCAGAGGACAATCACTGTCAATTACCTGTTACATATGCCCTAGACACAAGGTCAGCCTTACATCTGCAGTAAGTATCCAATGGACAAGGTCGCGACTTAACCAGTCAATCGCGCGGGATCCGGGGACGACGGAAGCTGTCCGAACGCCAAGGACTGATCCTGATTAGCCCACTACCATTAGGAACAGTTTGTCCGTACTTAATCTGTATTTCGGCCTTTTCTCTTTACGTCCCATACGATACAGTAAAGATGAAAAATCATAAGAAAATAAATTGTCCGTACGGAGCAAACTTTAATTTCCGGTAGAGTTTTACTTAATTCCCACGTGACCTTGCAAAACTGTCAGTTGCCAGGTCTGCCGCATATACTTAGCTCAAAAGGCATGCTAAAACTCGAAGGTTACAATCAAGTGATGGAAGTTCCGTTTCGGATTTCAAGTGAACAGCGGAAGCCTCCGTGTTAGCCCAAGCAGTAACATGATCTGATGAATTACTAGTAGGCTGAAAATTATTATTATAGAGGTACGTAGAAAGGGCAATATACATACAACAAAAGTCCGATTATATGAGCCGAATGTACACATAAAAAATAAAGCAGTGCCGGAATACAGTACAAAATATGTCCAGAGAGTACAATAGCTCCTCGGCACATGAAATCATTAGATTATCGCTTCAAAAAGATCCCAAAGAAAATCAAGGAGGCATATACAGGTCCCATACTTGAGCCAGCATATTGCTTGGTTCAGAAATTTCAGAAATTAAATCAGATGAAATTAATAGGCTGAATGGTAGCTGCCTTGATGGAGAGCGTCTCTGCTCTCTCCTCCTTCGTTCATAACGGAGCTTTGAAAAGATCCGTTGTTATAATTGTCCATTGACGGTACAATAGGAGTGCTACCTTGAGCCCCAAAGCCTCCCGGATAGGTATTGTTTGGATATCTCGCTGCCGGGGTAACGAGGGCGTCATTAAGTGCATGTGAGAGGGACGATGAGGGGAAAGTCTGGCGCCGGTTCATATCTAGGTGCGGCTCATTCAAAGCGGCCCTTGATAATTGGCTGATCGAAGCGTAATCATGAGTCGAGCCTGCCAACGGCCTCTGGGCTGGATATGGAGAAAGTGAAGATGAAGGGTCCCTGGCGGGGAATATGGAATTTCGGGGCATGCTACTGGTTGGGGAGTCGACACTGCTATTGAGCAAGTGGCTTGTGTACGATTTTGTCGTCGAGGACGGCATATCCCGTATTACCGAAGACTGCTCATAGGCCCCAGTGCGAAGGGAAGAAGCTCCGAAATTGTAGGATTCTCCAGCGGAAACATCAGCATGTCGCCCAACTTGCATTGAGGAATAAGGCTTGGAGATTTCAGAAGTGTGAAGGCCAAGAGATGACGGCGGAGGCTGGTTTAGAAGACTCTGTGATGAAGGGAGGGCAAATAATGGTTCCGGGCCTCGCAAGGAGCTGTTCGACGTCCTCGAATTGTCGAATTGTTGATATGGCTTGGTTTGACCAGGTGTTGCTCGGAGAGAGGACATAAGATGTTCACCGTAGTTGGCAGAGTGGCACCCACTAGATGATAAGTCATGTGTCAGCTGCGACCCAGCCATGTCCAATGTTTGTGAGCGACTATAGCCAGTGGGTTGGGGTAAAGATCGGGAATTCCTGTCCTCGTGTAACGGCGGAGAAACAGAGCTATCCCGCGACTCCGGGGCGTCATTGGGATGTTTGAGCAGGTCGCTGTCTACTGGAAATTAGTTTCTCATATGCAAAAGTGAGTTCTGTAGTCACTCACAAGGTGAATTGTGCCATTCGCCTTTGAGAACTTGAAGACGAGAAGCTATCTGCTTTCGACTCTTCTTAATACCATGTTCACTGAGGAACGATTCGAGGAAAAATGAGCGTTTCGTTCCAATGCGACAAGAAGGATCACTAGTCCATGCTATTAAGGCTGTGGAATGGAGCGGATATGTTTAGTGTAATCTAGAGAAGACATGTGATGTCACTCACCCAATGCGAATATTAGGTCGGCTTCTTCTGTCCAGACATATTCACCAGTTAATGTTCGTTTCCTGTTACGCTTCTTACGGAGCTCGAGAGCACCCCTCGCATAATCAAGGGCCTGGGCATCTCGTACAGAAGCGTAGTCCATCGACGAGACTAAGTAATGCTTAGGTGAATCGTTGGTCATAACTTGAGATAAGCAACGAACCTTATAGCCTTTTGTATGCGCGGGTAGTGGCCTTGTGAAAGAGGGTAGGCGGTACACGCGGTGTGCGCAGAAACTCTCAGATCACTCGATGAGGCGCTGCAGACCTCTTATGAGTGCAGGTTAAGCTTCCTGAAAACACGCTACACCCCCTGAAATCGGTTTAAGAGACAGGTCCATGAAACGCTCGTGAATAAGGAATCTATTCTAGGATTCTACGGGGTGATGATCTGGATAACTGCCACGGCTCCGGTTGTTTCTCAGTACTCTATGGCCTCCGGCGGCGTCGGGAAAATAAGCTAGGATGCTACTTCAATTGGGGACATTTCTTTACTTCCTATTGCTGAGCTACGAAAAACTGGGAGTGATCACACGTGTGGGCGCACAGCTTCAGATGACATACGAAGTAAGTAAAGTCCGGCTTTCATCGTGGTCAGGGTCGAGATATATGTCATATCCTTGTAAGGCCTACACGCTGCTTGGGGCCTGTTCTAGTGGCCCACCAACCGAAGGCAAGTGGGCTCTGCGGTGGGGACGACGCACACGTCCAGATCGAGACCAGATTTGTCTGGATAACTGTGCCAGACTGTGCCGAAGGAAATTAAATCAATAATATAACTGCGATTCCGGCCGCGTGAAATACATGCGAGCTTCGTAATTTGACCCGGTCGTGCGACGATGCGTTCAATCATAGACGGCAAACAGGTCAGTAACCGACAGAAAGGATATTGAAGATTGGACATATGTACTTCAGTTGATTTAGATGACGCAAAATAGAAGGCTTCAGTTGGTCATGGCCACTGAGGAGATCTTGAAGAGCGGTAGATCTTTTCTTACTATACTTGGTAAATCGGTGAATTAAGCTGTTAAGGTCAGGGGCCGTCAAACAGAGACTATTTTCTTGGGATGCCAAAATTGTCGGGCGGAGTTGGTCAACAAAGTATAGATACTAAATCAATCGAACCCCAAACGTAGAAGGTACTAATGCCCCTTGTTCGAGACCACTTAGATGGTCTATGTGGAGTATTTTGGGAATCCGAGCTTCAAAGGAAGGAGATCCCGCTCCAAAAGTATTTCAATGATGTAAAGGAGCTTCTACGATTCGAAGAGGGGGCGATCTTGTGGCCAGGCGATATGAAAGGGTAGCGGAGCAGCACTGCAAGAAGTTTTCGATAGCCAAGGTTCTGGGAGAATATCGATTCCCAAAAATCTTCCAATCTTCGTAATTTAGAAGCATAGAATAAGAAATTTTGGTATGGGGCGAAGCGCGGAAGCTTTATAACGCGATAAAGGAAACATTAACAAATCACCGGGCGCTTGCAACTTAAGCGCCCGACTGTACAGTTCCATCGACTTTCTCACACTTCCTATCTACTCATCTTTTCCACTTTGCAGCAAAAATGTCGAAACGCGGTACGTTGTCGTCGTCGATAGCATGCAGGAGCATTACTTACACCCCATATAGGCTCGGGAGCCTCAGGCAACAAGTTCAGAATGACCCTTGGTCTTCCTGTTGGGGCTGTCCTCAATTGCGCAGACAACAGCGGCGCCAAGTCGCTATATCTCATCGAGCCCTACGGTTTTGGTGCCCACTTGAACAGACTGCCTGATGCTGGTTGTGGTGACATGGTCGTTGCATCTGTAAAGAAGGGAAAGCCTGAGTTGAGGAAGAAGAGTATGTTGTCAGTCCATCCCCGGTTTCGTTTTACTAACATGTACTACTCCAGCCATGCCCATTATCGTCATTCGCCAAAGGAAAGCCTGGCGCCGAAGGGACGGTGTTTTCCTCTACTTTGAAGTGAGCACCACTTTGCTTACCATTTTCCTTGAGAAAGAAGTTGTTAACCTAAAATCAGGATAATGCTGGCGTGATTGTCAACCCTAAGGGTGAAATGAAGGGCTCAGCTATCACTGGTCCGGTTGCAAAAGAATGCGTACGCCTCGATGTCTACTTTCTGCTCGAATTGCGCTAATTATGGTCTCATTTTTTCAGGCTGATCTCTGGCCGCGTATTGCCTCTAACGCAGGCACCGTCGTTTAATCATTTTCGCTATGTTTATGTTATGATACATGCCATGCTTGCCAATAAACGAGACCATGTTTCCGCTTGCTACATGCCTCGTGTGATCATGGCTTAACAAATTTTCTGCTCTGCCAAACTTGCGGCGAATCATGCCAGGTTTGTGACGCCGTCTTATGTCCGGATTGAGTTTTTTTTTTCGCCGTGGATAGTCTGGGGACGGTGCCTCAAGGCAGTGGCTTCTGTTCCTATTGTCGCCATTGCACCGGTTGCCTAATCATCTATATGTTACCTCATGGTGAAAGCGGCATGTGTTGGGCGAAGCTAGCTGCTATCCTGTAACTTCTCGGTACTTTGTCAGTCTGCAAATAAGCAGCAACTTCGGAAAGTTATTACACAGCCACACGTTGAGAGCGGTAAGGTTTTACGTTACAGAATGAATAGCAGTACTGATGATCGTACTTAATCCTCAAAATTCTCTTGTAGCGGTTTCAAGGCGACATGTGGGCTTAGTTGAGTTTAGTTACCGACACAGAATCCTCGATAGTCCAATGACAGAATCACCGCCGCTCCCTCCCCAGAAAGCTTTGATTCAAGAAGATCTTCGAAATACAAGATCGTGCCCCTGTCAAGTCCCATCTACACCCTTTAAGAAGAAACCTCCGTTCAGTTGCCGTTCAGATATAGAAACTCCGCACTGTCCAGACCCATTCCTAATCTCTATCCGAGTTCTTCCTCATTGCAATTCGAATTATAGGTATGATAACGAAGTGCGCATGGGAATCCTACGGTTGGCGTAACCAGCCTCCATTCGGACATAGTGGTGGGTTTCCGTCGTATAACATTAGAAGCTGGAGAATTCAAAGCATTCCCGATCATTCTCGCTTGCAGCCACTTCGGCGGAAGAGTTCGTCAAAAGTAGATTCGGATGGTCACTAATCGGTTCTGATTTTATGATGTTACAATAATCTTCGATATGGTATTCTAGTGCCTTATAGCAAGCAAGGCTCAGACATATCTAGTTTGAACTGATAATTGAAATATATTTCCAATGCCAAGCAGGTCTTAATCCGACGCAAGCGAATTCGGCTAACATCTCCCTTTCATGCGCTGAAACAATAGTTTACAGTGGCGATAATAATACACATAATCTAATTCGATAAAGTATATGAAAAACATGGGACCTCGGGGTAGTCATGAGATTGAGATATAATAACTTGATATTAAGATATGCATTTAGAGAGAATCAAGATGGTCTAGACACTTTCCATGACATCAGAAGCGATTTTGAGGGTAGATTTTGTTATTAGACGTGTGTAACTTCTTTCAAGGCTCAATTAACGATCAAATATCGGTGATCGCGGAATTTTGGGAATAAAAGTGAATTGCTGTACACTGCACTTTTGCAGGGACATCCATGTTTGAACATTATGAGCTTTCGAACGCCGCGTGTCATGAAATCTCACTTTTTCAAAGGTCTTACAGATAATTAGCCGGACTGTCACGGTTAGTTCTTGTTATGACAGGAGCAATAACTAAAGCGAGTTGAGGAAAAAACCGAAAAGATTTGTCGACCACATGCCAGCGATTCAAACATAATCATTTTGAATTGCAAAAACTGAATCTGTCTTCATCGTGCCCGCTTTCGAAAGAACCAGAAAGAAAGGACAACGAAGGTTTTCTCCCTCCTCAGAATGGGATGGATATTGACCTTAGATTTTGAAGCAGAACTAATATGTACATAGGTTAGGAAGCCGGGTTTCCCGCTTGTAGACCGCGGTCTGGAAAGCCAATAATGATCTGTGGCAAGATAAATGTGCAGGACTCAAAAGGAAATCGGGACGGATGTGTGTTTAACAAATGTGTAAAGCTGAAGCGCTGTGGAGAGTGAGGATTGCACACCTCTTCGCCAAGGTTGGAGTACTTGCAAAGAAAAGTTGAAATTGACTCAAATCATCGGAGATCTATAAGACCGGTACTTCTGGAAACTTCGTGTCATATGTGGCCTAGAATGAATTTCGGTAAGATAATGGGGGCTTGATAATTGGGATTGCTTGGCAGATATACCGAATAGGAGAATGGCACATGAAGGGCGACAACTTGCCTTGAACCTACATGATGTGACAGGGCGTGACCGGTACCACCATTAAGTTTCTTTTCAACCACCAACCTACACACTCTCTGCAAAGAGTTCCTCACTGACCTCCCATATCTACCACAGATTTATGCTGTCCATGGGCATTCTTCAGCTGGAACCATACAAGACGTGATGGGTTATGGCATTAAGTATCCAAATCTAGAAAACAAAACGACACCGGCACTGGACCATGTTTCATTGGACCATTACACGTTTTTCGGTATGGAAACTTCAGCCCATCTCTGTCCATATGAATAACGTTTTAGCTGACTTGTTGAACGTTTCCTTTCTCGTGTTTGGTACAATTGGGGTCGCCCTAAGTACTAGGGTTATATCCTTGGTGTACTGATCTCGTTTGTTCTCTGGGTCTTTGGAATTTGACAGCCCTTCAAAATGCAAACACTCCGTAATGCCCTGGCTCACCAATCGATCCTTTCGCTGCTTCACAGCGCTTTACGAAATCGCATGACCTCCCGCAAAGTCGGAGGCATGGGAACCTCGCTTTACTTGTGAATACCCGCCAACATAGTTACACACAATTAAGAGCTCTACCTCTTCTTGGTATGTGGCAGCACGTTCTCGGACAATAATGACGTCCTTACAGTATAATCGCGGTCTTCTTGCGTTAGACTCCCATCCGGGCACCAAACGCGCAAATGGTCGTTCATTCCAATGCAATACCTGAGCTGCGGAATTCTGGCATATAGTTGATCACAGGCTTATATACCTAGGCGGCTTTAGCATCGTGAACCAGGGGCCTCGAACAGCCTCTGTACGACCTTTGTCTCTATCGGTCCTCCACGGTGCCTTTGGCCGGCCTTCCATGACATGAGCAGTCATCATTCAGCGGGTCTAGGGTTCTCTAAGGCCGATGAATTCATACAGCAGTGTCAACAGCCACAGCGCAGACGCCCCATCCCGCGGTGGGCTTTTCTACCAGGAACGGGGGTCCATCGACTTATCGTCTCTGCTATGCTTCTCTGCCCGTTCTTTAGCGGACCCACGGTATCGTTGCTAGCGGTTGAATCACCGAATACTGCCGATGTTGTAAAACGAACGGGTTCTGGCATGCCACCTTTGGTGAGCCATCGATGTGCCCGGAAGAATGCTTCCTTTTCCGGGCCATTCACTAATGCGGTTGTATGCACATCAGTCTGGAGCTGGGAAACATCTTTAATTCCACTTGTTTCAGAAATTTTGTCTTCGGTGAAAGTAACCTCTTCATAGTCTCGATTTTCTTATCTTCTAAGTAGCCAACGAGTCTCGACTTGCTTATCTCTATTACGATGATACCTTCTAGTAATGTTATATTACCATAACGCTTCTCCGATAAATCGCTGGCCGCCTCCAGGACTCTTAGTAAATACACAGCCTTGTTTCTTAAATCCGCATGAAAGATATCTGTCACTGATGTGCACCTCAGGATTGGAATAAAAAACATTGTACATGGAATGGTTCCGCGCAAGGTCCTTTTCATCGGTACTGTCGGTGACCGCTCAGAACCTGATATAACATTCGCCAACATCTTACCTCACAATGTTTATCCTCAAATCCAGGAGCTTGAAAGCTCTCCAGGTGGTCTACTCGGCTGACCCGTACGTCCGTTGCTGCTGCGCATACACATGGGCCAATGTGAGGGTGGTGAACCATTATTGGTTATCTAAATCGCCAAGGCCTTTCATGTGGCTTCTCCAATCAGGATTTAAGAAAGAGATCACTGGTCATAGTTCATCCAGTTCTCCTCTCGAAAGTATTTAATACATAGCACCCAAAGTGTCACGGAGCATGGGACGTTACGGCATTTCTTAGCTGCTATGGAGTATCGGCAGAAAATTGTAAGCACCTGCGGATTTACATGAGCATGATACACTGCGGTTCGTTTATTGTTTCTACAGAAGGACCTGACCTCCGATCCAACTCCTATTTACTGTGCGTATCGGACAATACAGAAATGCTGTTCAAGGGCTCCTGTGAAGTTCAACCTTCGGTGTCATCATCGGTCTCTATTTTTACATTCACATTCGGATCGTACTATTTTTAGCAGTGTAAAAATAGCCTGTATTTCTACGTATCGCTAGATCATGTGCCAAAAGCTCTACGGAACCGATACTAAAGATACTATATTATGTCGTACTTTATCACTCGCCAGTCCAGCATGGTATATAATCTTTTCTATACTCTTAACGAGTCTCAGAAATTTGTAGTATAGTTTTCGGCGTCTAAGGCTAGGTTCCGAGTCGAGATGCGGTGGTACACTGAAAGGAGATCTGAGATACATGCACTGTTCAATTGGAGCCGACATCGAGAGAATATATTCGGGCTTCCGGTGGGAAGCCTCCATCGCGGGTAAAGAGACAGTTGCGAGAGACTCCCTTTGTAAAAATTTGGAAGTATAGCCCTTAAGAAACAGACCTTTCTTTATAACAGAGACATCAGGCCAAGTATTAACCCGGAGAGCCTAAATGGACAGTTACTAGTAGGAGTGAAGTGCAGATCCGCCAATCCGAGGCATCCTAATCCAGCACCACTTCATGGTACAAAGAGATCCACTATTTTAATTTTCCAAATTATCAGTGACTTGCTAGAGAAACTTAATGAGTCTAAAGGGAAAATCACCATCACTCCCTGCAGTGCCACATCCGTGCGTGCAGCGTCTGACACTAGGTTCGATTTCGGTGCCAATCTATTTTGAGTTCGAGTTTGGTGAGCCATAGAGCGAAAGGAAAGATGTCCCTGATAATTAAACAGCTATATTAGGCTGTCAAGCTTCCACGGCACATCCTGCATGATAAAGTGTACTAGTGGGGACTCCAGACCTGCCAACGAAATATGCCAAAGCACTGGTAACAGAAGTTCTTTGTGTGATAATCAAATTTTCCGTGTATCATGTTTAAATTAAATCAAGATATGCTATCTTTGGTTGCGAGGGAAGATGGGCAACTTGAGTTTGATCATGCCACTCTGTCACTTGAAGCAGTGCAAGGAAACTCCGTCGATCGCGATGAAAGGTCTATTGTGATGTTAAGGAAATCCCAAGAACTGTCAATCGAGAACTTCAAGTGTTACTTCTTATTTGTAGGATTTTTCGTTCAAATTGATTACGAAGTACAACGCCAGGTCGGGAGAACTATTCTGCCGGGAAGAGATTGTCTCTGAGTGGGCTCATTGTGGACTTCTTCTTCTAGTAGTAATTCACTGTTTATTAATCTTTAAAAGTGTAAAAACTCAAATCAATCTTCCTACTGCGCAACAGAAGAAGAAACCATAATAGTGCCAAGTCGACAGATCATCATCTAAAATGAGGATGGATTTACAGAAGCAGCTTCTTACTGAGAGACAGCCGCTCTCGTCATAGGGAGAAGAAATATGATATCCGGTCTTGGACGGCGTACCACAGAGCGTCAGCTTGAAACTGCCTCCACATAACTTTAGCTCGGGTGCACTGGCAGTGGCCATCAATGGGATACCAGCCCGAAAGCTTTATTCAGCATGTGAGTAACGTAAACATGTTCGGGTGATACCAGTGGCTGAGTCTCTTATTTGGCAAGTGCTCAGTAAGTAAGGATTGCCAACGGTGTCGAGTGCAGTGTTTCCGACAGCCGGGAGAGGTACTGAGCATACACCTCGACGTGTTTGCTGGTGTCAATCAAATTGTTGTATGTCGTCATAAAAGGATTCAAAGGAACGCATTACGTGTCCAAACTCTAAATAAGTTCTTGAAAAAGAGGTCAGGAAGCTAGACGTCTATAGTAGGATGTCGTGGCCATCTGGGTTCTGAGACAATTAGTACTCCGCTCAATCTATCCCCAGTTGCTCAACGGTAATAAGGTGGATACGACCGTACGATCCTCTAATTGTTCCAGATAGAACGGAGCCGATTGTTATTGTCCAACTGGGGGATGGAGTCATGGATGGACTCCAGATTCCAGGGCCGTCAGTCGGAATGATATGGTGATGAGGACCAGAGACTCCTGAGCTTCGTGTGCAGCAGATGTCTTGGGAATTACTTATGTTGGCGTAATTCATAAATTACCTGATACATACATATGAGGATGAATTCTGCAAATCCATCAAAGAGCTTCTTCGATTGTGAGTGACCCTCGGGTCACACTTACTGGCACTTTACCAAAATCACGGCTCGAATCAAGCTTAGTCCATAGACTTCCCCAGGTAACATCAACAAGCACGCTTTTATTAAGATACTTTTAAGGACGAGTAGGCACACGAGGTTTTTGAAACCCCTGTCAGTATCAATCTGCGAAGGAATAGAATTCACAAAAAAGTACTGATTTTCCTATCCTGGTTACCCGTGTCATGAAGGTGGCTGGCGAATAGCGGAGAATGATAGGAGGCGAGGCGTCGAAACACGGAATCAGGGATTGCTGAAAGGGGTGCAGAGCATGGTCTAAAGGGACGGATCAGTTTAAGTTTCCATTCGAGGTGTATGGATTTGACAGCCAACGACAGCCACTATGATATGATGGGTTAAGGTCAGTTTTTATAAATAAGAAAAAGGATAAGTATGCTTTGTATAAGCTGAATAAATGTGCTTTCAAAGATAATATAGCTTAGAGTTAGATACTTAGGCTGCGGAAACATTTCGTGGATTAATTGGAGGATCAAATAAACGACAGTCAATTATACATAGAGCATAAAGGTTTCCAGTTGATGCTATCTCGGGATGCTCTTGCCGATCTTATCATTCCGAGGTAGTATCATGGTTCCGCGGATTCTGACAGATTAGGTTGTCCTTTCGTTACGCCGAGTCGAAGAGGAAGGACTCGGCCTACAGAAAGAGTATTCTCTACGGATGCGATCGCCTGAAATTGCAGAGCACCGTTGAATCAGCGCACAGAAGCAATCAAGGAGCCGCTTGGAACCAAGAAGAGTAAGAGGGTCCTAAGCGTGATCCTAGTGCCCAATTTTAGTCCATGATAGTGTTTATTCGTATTGGTGGCAGCTAAGGCTATGGTGGTGGTTCGGGGCATGGAGGAGTGCGGATCTGGCAACTTGACTGTTCCCGATAGTTCGATAAACTATGGTTGCTTAGAAAACAAATAAAACATAGCGGAAGCAACACGCCTGTATTCCCATCTCCGAAAGAGGCATCGTGGGCCTACGTATTGTGCTCCCCGGTGAAAACAGCCGCCGGGCCACATCGAGTACAAAGTCGAATACACCGGATCGGCAAGAAAACAACCCCGACATCCAGTGCTAACCACCAATCTAGAAGATATATTAGTGTGTAGGAAGTAGGAAGCTCGTTGCAGTAAACACATACCACCCCACCACCAGACTCTGATCGCTGTCACACGTACACCACCCTGGCCGACCCCGACGACAATCCCAACCCCCTGAGATGCACGACCAGGATCGCAGTTCGAATATGAACCGTGGTTATCCATCAGACATTGGACAGAGGCATCCTTCAAGCTCATCGAGCACTGGCGGCATGATGCCCGCGCCTAATAGGTTCGCAGGGCCGTCTCCGATCGCGTCAAGTTCCTATGCCTCTTCCAACCACAACTATACGATAACGCAGCGCATGCCTGGCCAGTCCGAGTTAGTCCAGCGATCACAACAGTGGATGCGCCCACCCGTTGATGCTGTTCCCGTTGCACAGCCACAGTCGCACAGAGCTGGCAGGGCCGAACCGCGGAGGATGATCCCACCGCCGTCAGCCAACGCCGGTACACAAACCATTCATAACAACATACCACATCCTTCGAAGCCACCTGCGATAGTTTCTGCTTCATCTCCGAATTCCATGTGGGCCGCAACAAATGGCAACGTTGAGGCGAAGGCCAGCGAGAGGAGTGGCGGGAGTTCCGCTGTTGGAGGGCAGAAAGCTGTGGACAACAACGAGCGGCGCAATGTCCTAGATGGTTATAAGGGAAAACAGCGAGAATCTGTCCCTTATCAGAGTCGGAACGCGCTGCCGGGATCCTCAGCGATGGTCGCAAGTTCGAGTGCAGGAGGAACAACACCAGAGAGAAAGGTTGGGGGAGCAAGAGTGTGAGTTCCTGTCATCTATATATCTCGCGATTTTACCTCCGATTTGCTATATATCCGCGTTCCTTTCTACTATTTATCCGCGTTCCTATCACCATCTATCCGTTGCCATTTTACTAACGTATTGTTCAGGAAAGGAGCATGCGAGGCCTGCAAATCGTCTAAAGTAATGCATTTATTACTATTATTAACTATCTTTATTTATTTATATTTTTTAGGTTCGTTGTGAGCTTACGTCACATGCCGCATCTGGAGTAGAACGACCAGAATCATGCAGACGATGTTTCTTGGCCGGCATCCCTTGTCGTGTTCCAGGAAGGAAGCCTAAAAAGCCACCACCGTAAGTATCAATAATTATACTGAATCAGAATTTTAAAATTGTGATTTTAAATTTTAGATCGCAGAATGAACTGGAACGTAAGCTCCAGGAGAAGAACGACAAAATCATTCAGCTCATGACTGTTAATACCTCTCCATCAAGTATATCACCACAACACTATCCCATTCCGCACACAAATGCCTTTCCTCCGCATTCGATATCTGGTCTTTCGGACCATAATTTGGTAGACGAAATTCTCAATCTCCCTGTCTGGGAGAAAAATTTACCTAAAGCCGAACTGGAGCAAAAGCTTGAAGACTCTATCAATATTATCCGACGACGACTAGAGAATGTGCAGATAGGATTGGATCCATTCGTAGGGGAAGACTCCAGTCCAGTCTCTGGAAGTGTAGCAGGGAATCACTACGATGATGGCAAGTCTGGCAGCGTCGGAGGAAATACGAAACCGAGATGGGAAATAGAATATGAAAGGGCTCAAGAGGATGATTTAGATATAGAGGAGGGCGATAAGGGCGCTGCTGGCCGAATGACTACAAAGGAGGACTGCCCCGTCATTATGCGACAGGCATCATACACGCGAGACGATCTCGATAACTTCTCCCCAAAAAGGCGGTTACCTGCGATTTTGGAGGAAGGTATCGTGGATATGGAGACATGCAGGGAGTTATTCGACTTGTGAGTCGTATTCCATCATAAACTATGTCATATTGAGTTCTTTTCTAGATTTCACGAGAAAATCAATGTAGGTTACGACATGTAGAGTTTATTCCAACCTGACATTTTACCCCTTACAGATGTTCTTTTCGACCTGTGATCCAGTTATTCATACTGTGGATAACGTCTTGAGAACCAGTTCATTCCTTTTCACGACCAGTAAGCCGGTTTTCATAATCGCCTTTTTTTTCCTAACGATTTTGCATTAGTGTGTGCCGTTGCCTCTAGACATTACAGCAAAAATAAAGAACTATATCCACGACTCATTAAAGCGGCTAAGGAAGCGGCAGGTCGCATCGTCCCCAAGGCAGTCGAGACATGTCAAGCATACATGTTGCTGGGGGTGTACAGCCCCCCATCTCGAACCTTTGAAGAAGACCGAACATATTGGTTTTTCGGAATGGCAACTCGGTAAGTTACTTTCATCTCGTGAAAATCAGATCTATCTCATTATATTATCCTGTCAACCAGAATCGCAACGGATCTGCAACTCTACCGCACCCAGTATTCGTACCCGCCACCACCAGACATGCCAGAACTCGAAGCACGTGCGGTACTGAACAGAGCCAGAGTGTGGCTTAATTGTTACTGTACCGACCTTTCGATTTCCACGCAATTGGGTAGACCCGCCTCGATTGTTTTCACGAGCACAACTGCTGGTGGAGCGAATCCTATCCCATTGGATCGCATGACGTGGTGGCGCTGTTCGAAGTTTAATATGGGGCAGGACTTCCATTTGTGCGCGTATGCGAGCTTATTGGAAGTGGTACGTTTGTATTTCATTCATGTCTTCTTATTTTGGTTAAATTACTTTCGTGCGCATGTGCTGATGATGTGGTGTTTTAGATGTCCGATTTTCATACCTTTGTGTTTACGAGCCTCAGTGAAGGGCCTAAGAAGGTATAATTGTAACCATTCATCTATTCAATGTTCATTGGCGGTTAACATATTTTCCAGGTGCTCGACCTAGGTGTGATCCAGCGTCTCGCAAACAAAGTCACGGCCGTCGAACAGGAATGGTTAGATTTGTTACGTCAATACTTCCCTGAGCGTGAGTTTCCTATAAACACTCAGCACATGGAGCGTGTTATATTTATTTATTCAAATTCCAGGATTTGATCGGGCGATGGAATGGAGGGATAATCTTTGGCCTTTGTGAGTATTCAGGTAACCTATTTTCGATAACCAAAGTTAATCAATTTCCAATTCTCTGTAGCCTCTGCGCATATGCAAAACTGGTGGTACTTTCGATCGGGCTGCGGGATGCCATGCGATCTGGCTTCACGGGGAACAATCCGTTTTTCGACCAGTGCGTGACCGCCGCAACCACAGTCTTGAAACAAGTGCGTGATAAGATGGCTCCTCTTGGTTGTGAGTTCTCTGTCTTCTTTATCCGTCGCCGGATTTTACGTACTGATTCTATAATAGGCATGCGCTATTGTCCTGAGGCATATTTCGTATTTACAGGGTTTGCCGCTGCCTTTTTGCTCAAGGTGAGTAATTCGGCGTTCTTTTCAAGACTTCCTTGTGGAGTTTTTAATTTTTAATTTTTGCCTAGATTCTTCGTCCCAAGTTCTCTTTCATGATGCGTCATCGAGCCGGATTAGAGAAAGAAATAATCGCTCTTATCCAAAGCCTTATTACGCTTCTAGGCTCGGACGAAGTAGCCATAGATAACCGGCACACCCCGAAATTATACGCGCGCTTTTTGGCGGGATTAGTGGAGGATCATCTTCAGGGTCGTACCGGTATCAAAAAGGAGCCCGAGCACCTTGTCACTTCGACGACTCCGGAACCTATTCAAATCCAGGTCACCGACGCTGCAGCGCCCGGGCCTATCGACTACTCCGATTCGACGTCGTATGGACAACAACCAACGGGGGCGAGCACAGATCCTCTAGCGGGGCATGTATGGCCCACAGCGCACCAAGCATCTTCCGGATATATATCTCAGCCTACAGCCCAACTGTATCCACCACATTCACAATTCCCCAGCCCTGCGTACGAAGGGGCGCAGCTTCCTGCACACATGGATGTTGATTATACGACATACATGCCCAATAACCCCCTTGACTTCACTGTTAATAATCAGAGATATCCGCAATACCCCCAACCAATACCTCCCACGCCAGCTGATTCCATGACTCTCCTCAGCATGCACGCCATAAATAACGAACACTTCTGGAACGAACCCGTCATGCCTGGATCTTGGGGGTTGATGCATCCGGGCGCGAGTACTTGGTCGCTGCAGACACAGTCAAATTTCAGTCAGGATTCACAAGGTAGTCTACTTGGAGCCTCAGGAAGTTCTGGGTCTTTGATGGGCCATAATCGTGACCGCGAAAATGGGGTATATCTTGCACCTTAGAGGCGAGGAATACCTCCTTTAGTTCCCCCTTCTGGACTCGGTTTACTTGTTTGCTATCGTAATGCTTTGTAGTTCAAGTTGTGATAACGTTTTCTGTACCACCACCATGTAAAGTATCGTTTATTCATGGCCTTATGCCGCTACGGACAGTACATACCTTTGCTAGATTACGAAACACGCATCAATTGAATATAATACTTTGGAATACAAGGTTAAAGCAGGAAATACAGCGCTCAGAACTCCCGGAAAACAACGTGAGTCTTCGGAGAAGCGTATCCCCTGAAGAGATGCAACCTGGATGATGGGTATAATCAGGTTGATGAGGAGTGGAAGCCCCTCCCTGCAGCTGCAGGTTCGGAGTTGATCCTCTTCGTTGATCATCACTGGCAGAGCGACGACACCGCGATAGGGTTAACAAGGGTTAGCATGACTCGGATTTGCGGATGGAAATTGGAGTATAGTTTATGAATCAGTGCCTGTTCAAGTTGAGATACCGAGTCATATATATTCAGCAGTAGTATTGAGATTCGGTCGTTAGTGGTGATTAAACATTTTTCTACGTATGTGATGTATATATAGAAGTCTGAATTGGTCTGAAAAGGACATAGAAGGCGAAATGGCTTAGGCTCAGATATTTCGCTGAGTCCGAGCTTCTAATAAAACAATGCATCTACAATATCGAGGAGACCGACATGGTATATTTGGATAGTCGCGCGGTAGATTCGATGAGAACAAGCTAAAGTATGAAAGCTTTCTCAAAAAACACGTACCGATTTTATATATCAATATGAAAGGAGGGGAGAATGTGATAGAAGTCTGAGACATCCGATCTAAGCTCTAAATGTGGTGAAATAACAAGTTGCCTATGACGACGTCGTTGTCAATGAGAATGAAATATTCAGTCTTCACCAACAGGATATTTGAATTTTTTTTAGATATTTATCTGATAAATCTACATTTTTTTCAACGAAAGATAGTGTTCATCCAGCTGAGTGGTGGAGGAGGAAAGGAATAGGAGAGACAGTTTAGCGCCGAGGCCTCGAGGTGGTGTGAACTTGAGTCACGTGTTCTTGTAGGACGCGTCGCCGTCAACGTTGAGCAACTTACGCTCATTATACTATGCCAGCTCCGCGGCCGTCTGAGAGCGCGGAGGCAGCTAGAGCCGCTGCGCTACAAGCAGAATTCAACGAGAAGAAATGGGTATGGGTTCCAGACGAAAAAGAGGGATACCTGAGTGGTTGGGTGATAAAGGAGGACGATGACATGGGAGAAATCCAGATGGCTGCTGGAGGAGAGGTACGTTGTACGTCTTTATTCTTTTAGGAGGCTCTAATTTGCTACTAGATTCGTCGAGTACCGTTGTATGCATTATCGAAGATGAACCCACCCAAGTTCGACCGAGTGGATGATATTGCCGACCTCACTTTTCTGAACGAAGCTAGTGTCGTTCATAATTTACGACTTCGATACATCTCAGGAGACATTTATGTTCGTGTTCTTATCTTATGGACTTTCTTTCGTAATGACCGTGTTACTGCAGACCTATTCCGGACTCTTCTTAGTTGCTGTGAATCCATATACCAGCCTACCTCTTTATTCCGATTCCATTATTCAACAATACCGAGGGAAGAGACGAGATGAGAATCCACCACACATTTTTGCTATTGCCGAGCGTGCCTGGACGAACATGGGGGAGGAGAGAGAGAACCAAAGTATTCTTATTACGTGAGTACTCGATATTCGCCTTCCTATTCAATACAAATCTTATATTTTACCTAGCGGAGAGTCTGGTGCAGGAAAGACAGAGAATACCAAGAAGGTCATTCAATACCTCGCGGCCATCGCAACGGATATGTACCATGGTCCTCCAGCACATTCACGATCCAACTCAATAAGTCCAACGGCTTCTCACGGAAATTCGATACCTCAAATTGGATTGCCGCGAGCTGCGTCTTCAAAACACAGATCGACGCCGTCAAGCAATTTCCAGAACAAACTTGGGCTCTTGGAGCGACAAATTCTGCAAGCTAATCCTATTCTGGAAGCATTTGGGAATGCCCAAACGCAGCGGAATAACAATTCCAGTCGGTTTGTACGTGTATTACTGAGCGAATATTGCATATCGTTTTAACTCCGCTATTACAGGGCAAGTTCATCCGCATAGGATTCGCAGCAGACGGGAGCATTGCAGGCGCAAATATCGATTGGTATTTGCTTGAGAAGAGTCGTGTAGTCTATCGCTCTGAAGCTGAACGGAACTTTCATGTATTTTATCAGCTGCTGGAAGGCGGCGGTAGCTTGAAAGGTCAGTTATTTTACAGCTAGAGTCCATGGAGCTCAGACTCACGTTCACTACAGACGCACTATTACTAGAAGGTACTGTAGAGGACTACGAATATCTGAATAAGAGCCGAGCATCCGTCGACGGTGTGGACGATCGCGAAGAATGGCGTACTCTGAAGACAGCTCTCGACATCGTCGGTTTCACAGCCACCGAACAACTTGATCTCTTCAGAGTAGTCGCTGCCGTCCTTCACATCGGCAATATTGAGATCACCGCGGACAGGTCTGATCAAGCGCAGATCAAAGTACCCACGCAGGCCGAAAAGGCATGCCATCTATTGGGTATCCCGTTGCAAGAGTTCACCAAAGCGATCCTGAGGCCTAAAGTTCTTGCTGGACGAGAATGGGTTACGCAGGCAAGGACGAAGCAGCAGGCTATGGACGAACTTTCTGCACTGTGTAAGACGCTTTATGAGAAGAGTTTCGGAGCGTTGGTGGATAGAGTTAATCGTGCTCTTGAGAGATCGACGCCAACGACGACGTTTATTGGGGTGCTCGATATTGCCGGTTTTGAGATTTTTGTACGTTCCCTTGATATTTTATGGTCTTTGGTTTTACTGATATTGTTTATTAGGAAACAAATAGCTTCGAACAGCTGACCATTAACTACACCAACGAGAAGCTTCAGCAATTCTTCAATCACCATATGTTTGTTCTCGAACAAGAAGAATACCAGCGCGAGAATATCGAGTGGGACTTTGTCAACTTTGGTCTCGATCTCCAACCTACGATCGAGCTTATCGAAGCAAGTGGCTCCGTAATCGGTATCCTCAGCTGCCTCGACGAAGAATGTATCATGCCCAAAGCCACCGACCTAACATTCACCAATAAACTACACGCGTTATGGACTGGCGATGTCCCCGAAGGCGAAAAGCCTCATTCCGGTCGATCAAAGTACTTCCGCGCGCGATTCGATCAAGGCGAAGGCTTCATCGTCCAACATTACGCAGGTCAAGTCGAATACCGAACTGACGGCTGGCTAATGAAGAACAAAGACCCCCTAAACGACAACCTCACTCGCGTCCTCTCCGTATCCAGCGAACGATACATCTCCACCCTCTTCGCCGAATTCACTGAAAACGCCGTAACAGGCACAGGCTCGATAGGCAAGAAACGCATCCTCAAGAAAGGTGCATTCCGTACAGTCGGACAGCGACATAAAGAGCAATTAGCAAGTCTCATGGCCCAACTGCATTCCACTCAACCGCATTTCGTGCGTTGCATCGTTCCTAATCAGAACAAGAAACCAGGAAAGGTCGATGTTCCACTTGTTCTTGACCAACTACGCTGTAACGGTGTCCTCGAAGGCATCCGTATCGCCCGTCTCGGATACCCTAATCGACTTCCCTTCGTGGAATTCCGCCAGCGTTATGAAGTCTTAACGCCGGGTATCATCCCTAAAGGTTACATGGACGGTCGTAAAGCATGTTTGCGGATGGTCGATGCGCTGGATCTCGATAAGGCGCTGTTTAGGATCGGCACGTCGAAGATATTCTTCAAGGCGGGCGTACTTGCGGAGTTAGAGGAACGTCGTGATGCATTGTTATACGACGTCTTTTCGCGCTTGCAAGCTATGGCTAGGATGTGGACTGCTAGGAGGCAGATGAAGAAGATTCTCAATAGGGCTGTGGCTATTAGGACTATTCAGAGGAACGCAAAGATATATGGGGAGTTGAGGGACTGGCCTTGGTGGCAGCTCTATACCAAGGTAATTCATTCATGGTTCCCGCCTATCTCATTTACTTAATCTTACTCTAGGTCCGACCATTGCTCACCGCCACGCGCAACGATGAAGAATTGCGCAAGAAGCAAGCAGAGCTCGAGCTCATCCGCGAGCGCGCAGACCGCGAGCAGCGCGAGAAGGAAGCATTAGAAGCTCTCAAGATGCGTTTGGAACAAGATAAACGCAAGGTAGAAGCCGATTTGGAAGCCGAGCGTAATCTCGCTGTTGATAAGGACGCTTTACTCGAACGGAGCAAGAAACGCGAAGCAGAGCTGGAAGAAGATGTTTCGGCTTTGCAGGCTGATATTGATACGCTTGATTCGCAACTGGATCGCGCTATGAAGGCTCATAAGGCTTCGGAGGAGAAATACGAGGCTCTGAAGGTTGCGTTTGATGAAGCTGCAGAGCACCTTGCAAAGTTTGAGAAGGATGCTGAGCTGTGGAAGAGTAGGGAGGCTGAACTCAGTGACGAGTTGGCCAAGGCAGATGCCAATATTCAGGCTTTGACAGCGGCAAAGGAGCATATCGAGAAGAATGCAGAAGAATTACATCAAGCTCTTTCGGAACGCAACGAGGATATTGCGAGGGTTAAGGAAAGGATGGATACCGCCGTATCCGACCTCGAAGCTAAACTCGCCGCCGAAGTAGCGGCTCGGTGCGTTCAATTTGATTACTTGGTTATAATTTGCATTTACCTATCTCGAAATTTAGTGATCTCGGCAATAACAAGGCGGATACTCTGGAGAAAGAAGCTCGTCAAACCAAGGAACAACTCACCGAATTGGCACGGACGGCCACCGATTATTCCAATATGCTGCAGAAGCGTGAGGCCGAGATCCTTCGAGTCACGAATGATTTGGACACCTGCCTCCAAGAACGAGAAGACTTCCGAAGGCACAGTATTGAATTGCAAGCCCGCCTCGATACGTTATCCAAGCAACTCGAAGCCCAGAAAGAAGACCACGATCGTGATGCTCAGGCGCGTGCAACACTAGAAAGCGAGATCGACGAACTTCGAGCCTTGATGGATGCAAAGGTATCAGAGGATGCTAAGCGTGCCGAAGTCGAGCGCAGCAAAGAACAAGAATTGACTGGGCTTCGACAGAAGGTCGCTGAACTTCAGCAGCAGCAAGCAGAGGCCAAGCGTGTTTCGTTAGAGCTTCAGAACAAGTTGAAGCTCGAGGCTAGTAGCTTGCAAACTGAGCTAAGAAGCCTACAGAAGAATTATACTGAGCTCATGCAGAAGGAGAAAACGCTTGAAACACAACAGAAGGAAGCTCAAACTGCGCTGGTGGGTGCTGAGAAGGCTAAACGGACTGCTGAGTCTGAGCTGCATACTGTGCGGAGTCGCCAAATCGAAGCGGATAAACAATTAGCAGAAGCTTTGAAAGCTAAAGAGGTGTGTATGGTCGCTTAGGTTACTCGCATGTTCGTTGATGGAGTTTACTATGTTATAGTCTTTGGAACGACAAGTGTCTGCAGCACTCACTAAACATCAAGACTTCGAAGATGCGCTGTTGCAGATCGAGCGAGAGAAATCTTCGTGGACTCGGCAGATTGAATCTCTGAAGAAGCAGCTTGAAACAGAATCTTCCAAACGTGCTCAACTCGAACAGGCGAATAGCAGTCATAATGCCGAGATCGTCAAGTTCAAAGACCGGACGACGAAACTTGAACGAGATCTCAATAAGGCTCTTAACGAGGCACATCAGAAGGACTGGGAGATCCAACAGGTGCGCTCGAAGCAAGACAAGACTATTGTCGAGCATGTTCATGTTTTGGAAGAAGCGAAGCGGGTCACCGACAGGCAACTGGCCGAAGCACAGCTTGAATTGCAGAGTCAGACGGCGTATATTAGGTCGTTGGAGAAGACCAAGACTCGCTTAACGGGAGAAGCCGAAGATCTTGCTCGAGAAGCTGAACGTGAACGGACAGAGTTGCGTGCTAAAGAGAAAGCTGCTAGAGCGTTGGAAGAACGTGCCCTGAAGGCGCTAGCCGAGGTTGAAAAGGAACGCCGTGCACGAGAGGCTGCAGAAGCGCAAGCCCGGAAGTTCCAAGTGGATTTGAAGAATACTCAAGTTCAGTTGGCAGATGCTGCACAGCAGATCGACGTCGTACAAAGGTCGAAGGATCACTTGGAGAGCGAACTGGCAACCCTTGCCGCCGAGACAGATGACCACAGCGCGATTCCGAAACTGCGTCGACAGTACGAGACAAGGATCGCTCAACTCGAAACGCAGGTTGAAGAAGCTGAACTTGGCCGTACGACTGCTGAACGCATCAAGCAGCGTATCGATCAGCAACACGCTGAGATTCGTCGTCTCATTACGAGCAGTGGTTCTAAAGACGATACTTTCCGAAGCCGTTTACTGAAGGAGCTACAACTTTACGATGACGATTTGGACCGTGAAATGACTCCACGGCGTACTGGACCTCGCAAGAGTACGGAACTTCGTACTTACGCTAATGTCACTCCCACGAAACAACGGAGCTCGGATGCCAATGGTCTCTTCCGCCTCCGTAAAGATTCCAAAGCTGAACAACCACGTACTCCCGATCGCCAAGTTACTGCTTTGAAACAGCAAGTCGAGGTCCTTGAATTGCGTATGTTGGCCTCAGAACGTGTTCGTCAACATCTTGAAGCTTCCTTGAGAGAAATTTCCGCAGAGTTCGAGAATAACGATGGGTCGGTTCAAGCTTTACAAGCTCATAAAGCTCGGTTGGCACGCGAAAGAGCCCGACTGGCAGTGCTTCTTGAAGAAGAGGCGGAAGCTCGTCGTACCTCTGAAGCTACTCAGATGGACGGTGTCAAGGCTATGTGGGATAAGTTCCAGAATACTATTGCTCAAGAACGTGAGAGTTATACCAAACTGGAAGATTCCCGAAGAGCATTGGTGAGTAACCGTCTCCACTACATACTTTTGGTAAAGTGTTGACATATTTTCTTTAGTTGGCCCAACAAAGAGCGACGCAGACGGAGCTTGAAGACCAGCGACGCCAAGTTAAAGAACTTTCGCAATCAAAGAAGCAGCTGCAGGTAGAACTTGCGGATATCAAGGATCGTCTCGAAATCGAGTTGTTGGCCAAGAACGAAGAAATAGGTAAGCGAACGTCTCGTTATTGGCATATTTACTTTGCTTACATTTCGGTCAGGTGTAAGACGCAAGCTTCAGCAGGAACTGCAAGAGCTCGAAGTTTCCAGTGCCGCGTCTTCGACCATTCAGAATGGTAAACACTCTTTGTTGCCTTTGATTTCTCTGTTCTAAATGATATGTAGAATTACGAGAAGCCGTCGAGACCTACAAGTCCAAAGCTGAGTCATATCTGGGCAGACTGGAGGCTGCTGAAGTGGCACGAGTCAAGTCTGCGCGTTCTGAAGCATTTGGTATGTGAATATAATTGATGTCGATTTCTTTCATGTTCACTGATATTGTTTATGCTAGCTCGTCGCACATTAAGTGATACTGAAAAGGCTCAGGCTCAAACCTTGCAGGAGCTCAAAGCTACTGAAGAGCGTGTACGAGCTGCCGAGCAGCAGATACGCGACCTAGAAACTAAGCTTGAAGACGAGAAGGGCGAAATAACCGATATGGAACTGTTCAAGCGAAGACTTACTGAGGAGATGGAGGACGAGCGCGATCAGTATCAGAAGGACTTGGCTGAGAGGGACTTCACGATTGATCAGACGAGGAAGAAATACCAAGGTCAGTTTGTGATTTAATGTGGCATTCTTTGTTTGGATAGCTTACACCTTTTTATCTAGCTGAACTGGCTCAACTAAGCGAAGGTCTGCCTTCCTATCATTCCTATCATAATCGAGACTGATGAATCTTTTACAGAACTTCAATTCCAACGCGATAACATGAGCCGCCTGCGTGAGGAGAATCGTTCGCTGCGTGCGGAGCGGGACGATCTTCAGCTCAGGTTCGACGACGAAGTCTACAACGGCGGTGCATGGAAGAAAGAAAAGGAGCGACTGGAGACGAAGATCGCTGACCTCACAGCCGCCTATGATTCCTCAAACAACGCAAACACCGAGCAGCAGGCTCAGATCGTCAATTTGCTATCTCAAGTCCGCGAGTTACGTGCCGTGCTCGATGAAGCAGAATCGGAACGGTCAGCACTGCAGAAGGCTCGACGCCAGTTGGAAGGCAGACTCAATGACATTGCGCAACAACATCTGGAGGCAAGCAAGATGTCTTCAGATCGTGTTTTACAAGCAATGCATCTTGAGAAGCAGGAGCTGCGCAGCGCGTTGGAGGAGCAGGAGGATCGAGTCTCTATGGCAAATGAACGGCTGAAGAAGGCCGAAACGTTTGCGGCCGAAAGTCAGGTCGAGCTGAATAAGATGAGAGCCGAGAATGCTGAACTGGATAGGCAGAATGTGAGTTGTCCCATCCTTTATTCTGAATCGATCACTCATCCTGACTGAATCCCATGTAGGCCAATCTGGAGAAGCAAATCAAGGAACTTAATCTTCGTATTGTCGATCTGGAAACCAAGTCTTATGCCAGTTCACCCCGACCAGCACATTCTCGCCGCCTTGAAAACCGTATCGAGGAGCTCACAACCAAGCTTAAGGAAGAGTCGAAGGAGAAGAGTGAATCGTTGCGAATGAGTAGGACGGCCGATAAGAGTATTCGGGACGCCAAGTTCCAGTTGATAGAAAGTGAAAGACAGCGAAGCAAGTTGGAGGATGAGGTCAAGTCGTACGAGAAGAAGATTGTGGACTTACGGCAGGCGGTTGATGCTTTGGTATGTCCTTATTTTCCTATCCCTCCTATCGCAGAGTATTGATCATAACATAGCAAACATCAGAGAGCAATCTACAGCTCGCCAAACGTCGATCAGAACGGGAAGCAGTAGATTATAAGGCCCGTGCGCTAGGGTAAGTCTATTTGTTTATTTATTTCTAAAATATTTATCTCACAATCTGGTAGCCTTGAACGCGAGCTGGAGCGACTGCGCAGTCGGTTGGAACGGCCATCGTCAGTCGTATCACCTGCTAGCTCCCCGCGCAAATTCGAATCATGATCAGATCATACTATTTAACTATGATGACCCTTTACGATTTGCATGATTAATGGACTCTTGAATCCTCTAGAGCTATCGCTCTGATTGCATACCTGTCGTGTTGTCTTTGTCTTTGTCTTTCTTTTATTTTTTATTTTGCACTCGCTCTAGCATCTCGCACGTGTCATCGATTACGCACTTCTGTATGATACGTCAGTATAATGTATTATTATTTTCTAGCCATGGATGGATGGCCAGCCTGGACACATAGGCTTTATCACACTCACTGCTTCCCGGCTTCTGGATGTTATAATTCCCCAAAGCTTCGACCCTCTCGAACATTGTCAGATGAGATGGGATGGGCGCTGGCAAGGCGGGGTTACAGTTAACCTACTTACCAGGGAGATTTAACTCAAGTGATAACACGCTGTCACGTTCTTACAGAATTATTAGACTGTGTGAGTACGAGGAACGACGCGAGAACAGTCTGCGGTCGATGTGACGACGCAGCGTGCGTGACGCGTGGTGACACCCTTCGTCTCGCGCCACAATCGCAGGCCCGCATCCAGACAAGACAGAGGCCCGTAGCCACACTGGATTTTTCTTTTTGTCCACCCTCTTTCTCCAACCTCTGCTCGATGTGTCTGACTTGAGTTCCGGGGGTTTTCGCGACGGCGGGGTATTCCCACCCACCCAATCACCGTTCACGAACCCCCCCATCTTTGTCCTGCATACCCAGCTGGAACCAACCCCTGCCGGGTTTCCCCCAAAATCACTCAAAATGTCGCATTTGTTTCCCTGTTCATAGCCTGCCTCTGTCCTCAAAAATATACATCATGTATTCCCGCTATCCTGCATCTCTAGCAACTGTCGCAAAATGATGATCTTCAGGGATATTAAGTAGCCTCAGTTCAATGATAGAATGCGTGAATATTCGACCAGGTAGCGGTTAGGTCTAGGTAA
>KN837077.1:2722404-2749104 GCA_000827215.1 Sphaerobolus stellatus SS14
GGCCTCCTCCCTCTGGTATAGGAGATGTCTCGAGACATCTCTGGCGTCGGCCTCTTCGTGGCCCAGAGGACAAGTACCTCTCTTTGAGGGGGAAACTAACAGACGCGGCTTGACTTTAATCTATATTTTACACATGTAACTTGTTTTATGTTTCACCCATAATATAAACTTTATAACGAACGCATAAATCTCAGTCTTGACTCTGAATCTGAGTGGTCAATAGGGGCTGAATCGTGTGTTTTGACACTTGTGACTGTCACGGTTCAATGCGTCCTTCCAACGTTCACCTTTTCTCGCATCCTTTTCGACCTTCTTCTTCGAACGGCATCTATTTGCGTAATTCAGATGGCATGGTTACCTAAAAAATATCCATATTTCAGAATTACTTAGTCCGACGAAAGCGAAAACCCAACACCGAAAAGACCTACTTTACGGAGCCCCACGGGCGCCAGGTTAACGAAATTGAGATTCCGATCAATAGACATCAAACATTGGAATTTCATCATTGGGTTTTGGATTTTGGTGTTGGTCTCCTTCGATTTTTCACTCCTCATTTGTGTTGGCTCTAAGAGACAAGGCGTTTACGGAGCCCCACGGGCGCCAGGTTAAGAAATTTGAGAATTGAGTTTTGATCATTCGCTTTTCACTAATGGGCAATGGGGTTTCGGTCGCATTTTTGGAAGAATAGCCTCCAGTCCTCTTCTCCGACTGTTCTAGCACCAACCTTCCTCTTGGTAAAACTGAATGTATCTTTTTTTTTGTATAGAAGTAACAGGACCGTTCGAATATTGGGGAGAGTACGGGGAAACTGAAAGCAATCACAGGTATATTCTGATTGACTGATAGCCGAGATACATCAATGACACGTGTCCGAAGGAGTCCAGATATTTTTTATACGTCGAACGCGGTATTTTTGGTAGCAATCTATACGTTAGGCTCCTGCAGATTGAAAACCACTCCGGTGGTTAGAATAGTTTGGCATATTAAATATTAGAAGGACTTTCACAATGCTAATTTTCCACAACTATACCGTATTTTTGCTCCTGCATATATGTTGCCAAAGGTTTGTTTGCCTAACCCGCAGCTTAATGTCATCATTAAATCAAGTTTTCAAGAATTTCAGTGTAGCTCATACTTTTAAATAATTCATGAGACCTCATTGCCCCGCAAGTGTATGTCTGTGTAGCTATTCCTATCCCCGCCGTCTCTGACTTCTACAGAAATATGATCCAATAAATACAGGAATGTAATATAATCTATGCATGAATTTTATTGATGAAATAATATTACAAGTCTGCATAGAGACTTATACGAGCCTGTGTGCATAGAAAAGAAACCGGATAATCACTAAGTGAAGGCCTGGGCAGTAGGCATCAGCTTGATATAATAGTAAACCTTTTCTATGATGACTCTCATTGTTCTCCTTAGCTTTAATTTCAGTAGTTTTATGCCTCTGAAGAATTGTAAGACCTTTTATCCGGTTAGTCATAATGGATAGAGAACATATAAATTCTCCTAGAGGTAGGGGATCACTTCGAAAATCGAAAATTGAAAACTTATTAAACGCCCTTGGGGCTCCGTAGTCATTGCTTACTGTCTGCAGCGCCTTGTCTCTTAGAGCCAATACAAATGAGCAGTGAAAAATTGAAGGAGACGAACACCAAAATCCAAAACCAGATGATGAAATTCCAATGTCTGATGTCTATTGATCGGAATCTCAATTTTGTTAACCTGGCGCCCGTGGGGCTCCGTACTACTTACGGAGCCCGACGAGCGCCAGCTTAAAACATTGGGTATTGAGTTTTGATCATTGGGTTTTCGGTAATAGGTAATGGATAATGGGTATTGGGTAATAGGCTTTCATGGCTCCTTTCTCTGATATTGGTACAGATATCCATGTGTGTAGCTCTATAATGGAAATGTAATGAGTGTAACTAATTTTCTTATCAAAATCACAGGACTTTCGACCATTGCATAAACCATTGATGGAAGGAGATTGAGCTAAAAATAACATGCCTAGACTTTCATCCCGGCTAATGTGATCGGCGGCACTATCACTTTATCGAAATTTCATAATGCAAATTGATCTTTCCCAAAGCATTTATGTGCCAGAGATCCTGCAGTAGACATTAGCTGGTTCCTTAACAAGCCCGAAGTGAGTTGTTAGGAAAGGGGGGTGCATATAAGCACCTTGAGTTCAACAGGAAAAATGAACTCTACTATAGACTTCTTCTTCGAGAGCATGTACATCTTTGATACCAGGGAATCGCACAGTTGGCTGCTCACTATACGGATCTTGCAAGTACTACCAGAAAATTTTATTTATTTTGGCCGAATATATTCCAGGTGTATATATGCCCCCCCCCTTTCCCAACAGCTCGCTTAGAACTCGTTAAGGAACCAGTTAACGTCTACTGCGGGGAGCTCTTGCACATAAGTGCTTTAGGAAAGAATTTGCATTATAAAAGTTGATAAAGCGGTAGTGCCGCTGATCACTTTAGCCGGGGCGAAAGTCTGGGCACGTTATTATTAGTCCACTTTCCCTCCATCGACGGTTTATCCAATGGTCGAGAACCATGCGATTTGACAAGAAAATAGGTAATAATCATTACGTCTCCATTATAGAGCCAGACACATGTATATCAGTACAGATATCAGGGGAAAAACCCATAGAAATTTATCACCCAATACCCATTACCCATTACCTAATACCAAAAACCCAATGGTCAATACCCAATACCCAATGTTTTAAGCTGGCGCCCGTCGGGCTCCGTACCTACTGGCGTTAGGACTCCAGATTTTGCGATAAACGTAGTTACATATTTACTACTTCATAAGAGACGCATCCGGGCCCATTACGACCTCCAGCTTCCTTACCTATTGTTACTTCTTCCCGGAATAACAATATTGTCAATCTTCAGAGCTTCAGATGGTATGTCATACGATCTCCTCTATGTTGGCATCAGTACCATAAAATATTTCCTAACCCCATTTTAGTACGGCTTTCAGAACTAGTATGATCACGGTCTTGGTTTTCAATAATACCGGTGACGATTTATGACCACTCAAACTGAAATGGAGTGCCCGTACGTCCGTCCTCAAACTACCAGTCAAACGTTCGCTGAATCATTACTAACATTTAACTCGGCTGATTAAATAATGAACGTATTAGTCGTTGATGTTGCGAGCCAAGCAGTCTAAACACTGGGGTATCCTCTGCAGGCACAGCGGCTGTTGATCGCCGTCATCGACGCTATGATGGATTATAAACGACTATGATGACTTTCTAGCAATTCTTAGTAGGACGTACAAGATGTTTTTAAGGCTACTTGAATTACATTAACGAGGTAGGTGGTGTACCCGTATAAAGTATTAATACCCTTATTGACTACTTCAACAGATTAGCATCAGTCTATTTGACCTGCAGAAACAACGAGTGACAGATGGGCCTGTACACCTTTGAGGAATTTTTGAACCATTTTTACTGATCTGGGGTATGAAATATCCCCTGGGCGAGTGATGACGATTACAAGTGATACGATCGAACATCAGGGCGCTGCTTTCTGACCACAGAAAGGTAGGACTCGCAACAAATAATCGTCTTTGAACAATCGACACGGTGCTAGTGCAATCCGAAGACGATTGCTCTTGCCAAGTCTAGCCGACATCACAAGGCTGTATTCACTTGGCGACTTTCAGCAGCTTTCGATCTACCCTACCGACCGGCATGCCGCTCTTGGCCATTCCAACCGTTGTATTCTGGACTTAGCGACTTTCAGTCCATCCAACCGTTTGGTATGGATTAACGCGGCCACTAAGAATTTTTCCAGTTCTCTGTATTTATCATGAGTAAAGCTATCAGGACGATGGTATAAAACATGTTGTGAAATCTCATTTATCTCCATCGTCTTCAGCAAGCCTCATAATTTACTCCACCTTTAGTTTTACTCTGCATCTCTCTAATACTATCAGCAATGGCTATATTCTCTGCTATTATTCTCATCACCCTTATTCGTTTGGCAGTAGCCTTGCCTGCCCGCGAATCTCTTGTTGGGCTCAGCGAGAGAGTTCAAGGAGTTCATTGCTAACAATGGCGTTGCCGAAATTCCCAACCCACCTGCGCCGTTGGCAAGGAGAAAGGACGGCCTCAAGTTGGTCAATGATGCCGCTCATCCTTTCATCGTCGCCGGTCCCAACGATATTCGTGGTTCTTGTTCGGCCTTGAATACTCTTGTTTCTCACGGAGTAAGCGAATAATTATATTCACACTGATCCGTACCTTACCTTTTATTAGTATCTTCCTAGGAATGGCACTGTACGTCCTGATCAGACTGTCACGGCTACCATGAAAGGTATGAGCTATTTTCCTTCATTGTATCACAACCCCATTCTAATAAATTTTCCTCTACGCTTAGGATTAACTTGGGCAATGACTTTGGTGAGTTCCTGACCTATCAGACTTTCTTGATGAACAGCAATCCTCTCACCAACTTGACGAGTTTTGGAATAAAGTCTTCTCTCACTGGTCCCGACCCAGCAAACAGCCTGCTTCTGTAGGTGGTCTCAACCAGCGCGGCACGTTCGAAGGTATTATTTTCACCCCCACCACCCCGATTATATCTGACATATGTCACAGGTGATACGAGCATGACTCGTGTTGATGCTTACTTCGGTGATCAATCCGCATTCGACGAGACTCTCTTCCAAGGGGTATGTAATGATGAATACATTCGTCAATCAGCTATTCACCTCCTATGTGCAGTTTATCGCCACTTCTAAGAAATATGGTCGCAACGGCACTTACGACATCAACGCCACCGCCGAGCTCCGCCGCCAACGTCTACAAGACACCATCAAGACTCACCCCCAACTCGTCTTCACCTCCCCTCGTAGCCTCTCCGCCTATTCCGAGGCCGTATTTCCCCTCGTCCGATACTTCGTCGATGGCTGTCTTAACAACCGTTAGCTCAACCTTGACGCTGCTCGTGGATTCTTCCAGAACCAGCGCATGCCCGTTGACTTCCACTGTCAGCCTGCGCCGGTCAGCTTCGACTTAATCGAGCCTCTTGTTGATCAAATCTTTGCCAAGTGCCCCTTCACTCCCGGTGTTAACACGGAAAGAAAAACTATGTGGCGCAGCCACAAACCCCCACCCTCTTGGATTTACAGGGATATTGCCTTGCGTGTCATGCCGGCCCAGTACCCAAACCTCACCGGCGATTTCAAGAAGGCTCTTAAGAAGAACTTGGACTTCTTCTTCGGATCGTAAAAAGATCAAACGCAAGGACAAGTTCAAGCAGCAGAAGCAGCAGAAGTCGAAGAAGAGTCCACTCCAGATAATGCGATTAAATTTTTTTTCCAAACCCTCACCCAGCTTCGAGAGCTTCAAGAGCTTAGAATAGGACATTGCACATTGCCCCAGGAATTCAGAGATGAACATTTCATGCTGGTCGAACAGATGTTGACTTCAATCAGCTCAGCTGCGCACTTTGATACGTTGGAGGTCTGGGACGGAATGTATACGCCCGAGCTGCAGCGGTCTAGGGTAAGAATGTCTATTACATGCTATATATTTATACGATCTGATATGTATTTTCTTTCCATTTAAGATGCCCTTATTACCCACGTCTAATATTGCATGCATCTCCTTAGATTTTACGATGAAGGATGTCGGAGCGACATTTCCACCCCAGTTCATGCACGGGTTCTTGGTAAAGTCGTGTCCCATGCTGCAAAAGCTCGAAATACGCGTTTCAAGCAAGTCCCTCAATTTCTTAAAACCAGTCCTCTCCGGAACCTGGCCTCAACCTAGTCATCTGACATTATTCGAGAGGAACGCTATGACTCTTGAAGAAGACAGACCGATCCAGTTCAAATTACAACAATTTTTATGGCGGCATACCGGGCTACGACACCTTTGTCTGTTGATGTCTTCAGCTTTTCTGACCTTTACATTTCTCTTCAGTCCATCACTGCAACTTCTATCCTTTGCCATTCATTTTGAATTGTACTCCCAAGACGATCACATGCTTCTTCCGAATGCAGCCGCACCTTCAACAATCCGACATTTGATATGCCCTTACACGCGCGACATGAACAAAAGGCAGATCATTGGATAATTTCAAGGATTGGAACCATTCGAAGGCGAGGTAAATCTCGCGAATCTGGCAGGTTTATTAAACCTATTGCCAACTACATTGAGAAGGCTAGATTTGATATTGACGGAGCCTCCAGCATGGGAGAAAAATACCGTGAGTAATTCAATCTCCTCTAATCTTGGGGATACAAACTCATAGCTGTCAATAGCGAAGGGTGTATTTTATAAAATGCTTGGCGTTCATGGCGCATCTGCAGCAACTTGAGACACTCTGGTTTTTTCCCCATTACAACTGTCTATCGACCCCCAAGGATGTTACAGGAGATTTCAGCAACCCTTTGTTCATTGCGGGTCATCGACTGTCTTAGCGACAGTGGTATTTCCTGGTTCCAGCTTTCCGTTCAAGCAGGAGCCGTGGCAGTCGACAGGATTACAGATCACCAGACGATTGCTTCTTTGGATATCTCGGACGGGGGTTTTTATAGTCCCATCTTGGCAAACCATCGACTGACCCGCAAGCGGCGTTAAATGGAGGATTTCTATGCTACCGAACGTTTAGTATTTGAAGATGTCGGGATTGTTGAATTTCCTTGTTACGGGCGTAAGATCGGCTGTCGGCTGTGGATCGGAATTACACTGTGGTGTTTTGTGCATTATGGGAGCAAAGGGTAAGTTTGACATTAGTCGAGCGAGCTACATTGTCGCTAATACCGATGTGGTGGTTTTTGTTGCAGGTAGCGAATATGTAGCGGTGGTTGACGTTGGTTTTCAGGTGCAAATGAGGAAGTGTCTCTTTCGAATTTTTGTATACCCTTATACCTTTTCTCCGAAAATTCTGATACCTTTCCTTTTAGTCTGCTTCTCTTTCTGAAAAACTCCAATCTCTGGCTTCAACGTTACTTCACGTGATACATTATATACCCTTTTCCTTGCTATTTTATTATTATTCAGAGCTCACTACATTTTACATCATTGTCCTCCATCCTATTCCGCTCATGACCTATCTCATATACTTATGATTTCCCTATCATCTCAGCAAAACACCCATCCCGTCTCTTCCCAGCCAGAGCATGTTATCTACATTCATAAATCATATTATCTGTCACTGGTGTGTAATACAGTAGTTATATCTGAGGTTTCTCAGCTTATAATTGCCCTGTCAGCATTCTTCGTGCTTAGTTACCGGAAGTAGGACCAGGATCAGGAAGTGTTTGGGGTTTTTAGGTACCGCCACCCATAATATTATAATCTTTATTTTCATGCCGAAGCCGATTATGAAGCTTTGACAAATCTTTGAAAAGCCTCACATAGGCACCGGGCACCGGGACCAGGGGAACAGACGCCCGGTAGTGTTTATAAACCAGCCAGCAGCGTAAACGCCCTGTTCACTTCTTTACCCTCAGCCACTACCATGGGTGAGTATAGGTTCGAAGGCAGAGACTGAGTTGGGTACATTGCTGGATATTGTAGAGCCAGGTATAGCCATACGAGTCCATGGATAACAGCGGTCAGCATCACGCTGGCTTAGCGACGTTGCGAGTAGGCCAGATATCCTTGGGTTGCCCTGCCTGCCGTCACTCCTTCGGGGATGGCGGGAGGTGAGTGGTTCAGTGATCGGCCCTGGCTCAGTCTCTGTTGGGTGCTTGCGCCCCGACACAATAGCTGGTGTTGTCGGAACTTTATGAAGAAACTAACAATTCTCTAGCAGGCCCCGTTGATAGATTCCACGTGGATCTAGACCAGTACATCCCCATGATCCTGTCAGGGCGATTTAGCCCATGTAAGGTACTCCTTTCGACAGCGGCAACTTGCTTAGCGACGTCGACTGTTGTGGTGATGTTATTCAACCTGACGCTGTCCTTGATCGTATTCTTGAGACAGTGTGGTCTTGGGGTTGTACTTGCCTTGCTCTATCGGGCAATTCGTTGTCTCGACGTGGCAGCTGACGTCGGTGAAATCTATCTACGGGCCTCAAGTTCAAGATCCAATACGGCTGGGCCTCCTCCCTCTGGTATAGGAGATGTCTTGCGGCATCTCTTGCGTCGGCCTCTTCGTGGCCCAGAGGACAAGTACCTCTCTTGGAGAGGGAAACTAACAGACGCGACTAAAATATTTTGCTTGTCTTTATCTGTATTATCCACTCTATGTAATGGTAATGTTCTTTAGTATTCTTTATAAAACATTTATAATTGAAACCTGTCGCAATAACGAAACTGTTATGTTGTGTAATTTCTGAACAGTACTGATACTTATAATCTTAGTATAGCCTGGAACACGATGTACGACATGTCACGAAACGGGCACTCTACGCCAACGTCTGTGTAATACAGCCTGTGTACATATCTGTCCTCTTAGCTGAGAATCTTCCGGTGTAGAGTTCGGCTTACCCTTCAGGCTGAGTCTCGTAAAACAGGCGGCAATCGATGAGATTAATGTATATTCGTGAGTCTCTTTTCCATGGCCCATGTTACATACCCATGGGTTCCTTGAAGTCCTTGAAGTTGTTGGTATCTTTTCTCTGATCCCGTATTATGGCATCACGCACGTGTTATAATCCTTTACCTTTGCATCGCGACTGCGATGACATATATTATGATGACCGTCTTGATTCTCGCATCCATTCCCTATCCGAGTCCTTGAGCGCAGAAAGTATCTAGGCGAGGCCAATGGACAAAACTCGCATGACTTTTGACAATCCACTATGGATATACCAACAACAACTCAACTATACGTCGACGAATCAAATGTGCCAAATTTCGGCATGAAAATTTACAATTCCTTTATTTTGATGTCCTTCCAAAAATTTCAGCCGTTTCCCTTTGCGGCTTATTAAATAAATTTCAACTTCAAAAATTTCAAAGGCAGAATACATAGCTAATTCAAATGCCCGAGCCAAGAAGGGCCTATTCCGTTACATGGAAGAGAAAGGAAAAATGTCCAAAACGGATCATGACTGTCCTTTTAGAAATATTTATGCACTAGGGGCCACACAGAGGACTTCGCCGGGGAAGATGTTGGTACAGTTAACGTTAACATTGGGGTTGAGTGAGACGAGCTGGTTCACGGTGATGTTGGAACTTGTTGCTATTCCAGTGCACGAATCGCCGGATTCGACGGTAACCACCTTTGAGCAGTTGATCTGCGGGGAAGCGACGCAGATGAAGTCGTTGGCAACGAGAGCCGAGCACGAAATGTTAGGATTAATGAGTGGCACCGCGAAACTGGGAATAGCGAATCTTGCTGCAATTATATCGCAAGAGTCTCCTGGCAAGACGCTGCTGGTGTCGGTACAAGCTGTTTGTGCATAATTAAGCTACTGAAAATAGCACCAGAAATAAATAATTACCTTTGGTTGGGTCAGGGGCAGTATGGCTGACACATATATTCAATCCAGGGAACACTGTGCATGTCGAATTAAGAGTGGGATTATCCAAGAGGAGCTGGTTCAAAGTGATCCCGTTGTTGGTGGCAATCGTGCTGCATCTAAGGAATAAAATCGAAATCAACAAAAAAGTTACAATAATAAACGGATTCGACCTACACTTGTCCGGTATTAACAGGAACAACCGGCTGACAGTTGTAGGTACTGTCAGTCAAACAAAGTCTTTGTCCAACGAAGATGTTGGGACAAGCATGGGGATTGAGAACAAAGATTTGAGAGGTGGAAATCCCATGCGCAAGGGCAATAGCATTGCATGTATCACCTGCTTGCACAATGTAGCCTAATGTGCAAACGGCGGAAACCGTACTAGTGAGGGTAGTGAGGATCACAGCAAGACCGGTGCCGAAAGACTTCATGAGGGAATGTGCTTGCCACTGCTAGTTGAGGGAAGTGTTCAGCTTGCTGGTAGACAGAGCAACTTGTAACCTCAATTTATACTGCTCTTTCGGAGTACGGGTCCGCGCTCTGACTCAGGCGCGATGTCGCCTAAGTATTCGCAGCATACGGCGCGCGCCTGACATTGATGCGCTTCTCGACGGCGGTAGACCCGCGCCAATTAGAGCTCCCACCGCCTCCCGCCGCCACTCAGACGAGACGAAAATTTCAAAACCCTTGATATCAACAGGAAAATAGCAGAATGGAGGTTGTTCCTGAACAAAATGACTTCAAGATACATCACATGGACATGAGCCTATAAATTTATGCCCGTCTAGTAAGTACGCTGGTTCCGAGGAAGATCACTCGTAAAACTTACCTGAGACGATTGGATGCCTTTATGTTGCTTTTCACAACAAGCCGGAAGATACTAGCGAGTTAATTGTACTACGCACCTACGCACTCGGGAGTCAGGGCCCGGGGGATGCCAGCCTGGGACGTTTTCTGGTTAGATCGGTAATGGCATCCGTACTGAGAGATTTTATGCGAGAGTGTGGATGGTGCTAGTTGAACTATTAGTACGATGTTACAGCTTTGTGGAAAGTGAGAGAAAGACCGTGTAGCGCTCGCTGACTAATTAGCAAAGCTCTTGCTGTGTTCCCTCCCCTACACCATCACCACCAATGCTCTCCTCTCATACGGAAAATCAGAAAACACCACACTGGACCTGAGTTAGTACACTTATAAAATCGAAGTTTTGCATATTGAATTCTATAAACATGTCCGTTATTTATGAGCGTATTTCAAAAGCACCGTTGTACTGAACTCTCTGATATATGTCTAGACGAGAAGAAATCTCCAACGGTGGAAATTCAAATCTTTGCAGCCCCAAATTGGAATATAACACACCAAGTGTCACAGATATATTCTTAATGGTGTTTTATATGAAGAACTTTACAATGTTTAGACTTTAGAAGACGTGACGAAATGATTGCAGGGTCAAATAATTAGAACAGCAGGAAACCTACCGTCGCTATCCTTTAATCGATGTCGATTTGGAGGAATAAACGCTTTTCCTGTCCGTTCGACATTTATCTCTAAGGACTCAGACGCTATACGATGCAACTTCTCTCTATCAGCTCTTGAATTTGGACATGATTTTTCTTACGCTGAGATTAGGGCCATCAGGAAAGTTGACACAGAATCTGTTTTAGCGCCCGTGCTAGGAGCGATAGGCGGTGGTATGTAGGGCTATATAGTCTATAGACCGACTTCTAGTGACTCCGTACTTACCTATCCTACCTAGTGCTACCTAGCACTATGGGAAGTTTAGCGCGCGTGGCACACTTTGCTGATGTCCATGATCTAGGAGGAAATGGCGACCAATAAATATGCATCTCTGTGTCGTCCAACTCAATTCGCAGAAAGCACTTCCTTGTCCTATTACTTATTCTTTTTCACATACATTGGAATTCCATTGATTCGCTTTGACTATCATAGTCGTCTTGATGGAGGGTCGGACATATTCAACCCTATTAGGTTTGTCCTTCTGAATCTTTGTTTTTTACAAGTAATTCTTTGTCTTCTCGAATATATTGGAAGCTTCTCAAAGGTTGCAAGCCATTTGAAAGTAGTCTAATAAATACTTTAATATTTGAACTAGAAGTTTCCTGTATTTACATAATTGCGCCTTAAGCTTCGAGACTTTTAAAAGTTGTGCTTGGGCTTAGGGATGACTAATATCATTCCGTTACAATAGCCTATTAGCGTCCAGTAAACAATGAGGAAAGTGACTTGATACGTTGACTTGTTAGACAAAGAAATATTGCACAAAAACACTTTTGCTGAAAACGTCATAATGAGTAACTTATACACAGGAAAGACTGGACTGCATGCATACATACCACAGATCTGCAAAACCTCCTACGAATGTGACATACCCCCCAATTGTTTTGATATACATATCCTTGCTAAAAACAGCGATGGCGGATCCACTAATTGCCAATACATACTTGAGCATTACCATGCCAAAAATAATTCGGTGATGGTCAGGCAGAAGTCGTCACTTTATCAAGTCTTGGAGACCCGGCGATTCTGTAGCAATCTCGGTAGGGAGTAAATTAGGAGACGCGTCTGGAGGATATCATTAAAGCAGAGCATTATTAGCAGAAAACGTGCTACACATTGCTGACAACTCGGTGCTCTGTCAAAGCGTGAAGTGCCGCATTGTCTTCATCGTGGATCGTGACGAAGGTAGGGGGAAGGAGTTCAAAAAGAACGGTTGCTGTTGATCGATCAGCGCTATTCACAAGACATTCCCACTAAAGTGATACGTACAGAGGTGCTGATGAGGTCTAGGACCACAGAGTTAATGGAAATTGTTATAAAAAAATGTGCTACATACTTCCGGCAATTTGGTACAGCAAGATGTGAAGCACAACGAGGTGCCCGATGAGGATGGTAGGGGCAGAGGCAGAGGCATTGGAAGGGGAAGATCGCTACTATAATCGTGACCGATCAGCGCTCAGGCTGCTCACGAGAAACTTTCACTGGAGTAGTTTACGTACTACTAGATAGGGAGGCGTGTCTGGAGATATAGTTAAGAGGGGAGGTTTGTTAAGGAAGTTGTGATACACACTATCTCCGACTTGATACGTCGGCAGGATGGGAATGTATTCAGTGATGCTGTTGGGGAGAGGCAGAGGCAGAGGACTGGTGCTGCTATAGCCGCAGTTAGTCAGTGTTGTTCATAAATCCTGATTAGTAGTGGAGTACGTATGGAGGTGCGGAGAGGTGACCATATGCAAGCCTGGCCAGGCTCACTACGACGGAACCTTTACTATTAGCCGCACTTTACTTACATAACGATAGTTGACGCTCCATAGCTTTTACTCTTCATCGTTTATTTTACCGTCATCCATTGTGTCTACGTCTCTTGTTCTAGACAAATACAGTCGGGTCCTATCAATTCTTGGCTCGAGACTCAGTGAGGCTGTAATTGACAGCAGCCTTTCACCATACGAGGTCTGCATATACGGTTAGAGTGGACTATTACAGAATAGGAAAGCTACTCACTAGCTACGACTTGGTACCCTGACAACAAGATACCACTAGCATGAATTATGAGGCTTATGGGAACGTCAGAAAGGTCTATGGCTATAGTCGTGGTCGATAATGATGAGGGCAGTGTACAAGGACATCCAATGACGGTGATACGTACAATAGAACTCCTGGGCAGACGATCTGACGTGTTGTTGGGATTTATTTATTATCATAGAAAATAGGGTGCGCACCTTCGAAGCCTGCTTGCAGCAATGACAAGTCAGAATGGCACCTGGGGAGTGTTGCCGCCGAGGCATCGGAGGAGATAGACATGAGGGTGAGGCGAGGGACGCGGAAGTAGACTTTTTGTACCGCACCATCTGGTATGCAAGCTAAGTCGCAGACCCAGTCGAAGAACAAAGGTTGGAAGAACAGAGGAACACGCCGCGCACAGCCCGCCGCACTTGCTTAGTCGGAATAGCGCACACGCTGGCCATGAATCGGGATCGTCTTACTTCTCGCTGACAGAATATTAGTAAGTAGTTATTCCTCTTTATAGCTTGTACTGTCGGCTACCTTCAATAATAATTGAGATTATGAAAACGTAGGAAACATTGGTTGATACAGTGAATTAGTAGGTTTGGCAAATATCTGTTAATAACTCCATAGTGCAGAGAGTAGCTAGCGAGGCTTAGCGGTTCATAGTCTAGATAGCACTGCATACCAATTCAATGAGCTAGGAAACCATTTAGATGTGCGTTGCTAACTTTCCTGATGAAAGGTTATGGTTTAAGGATATACTAATGGTTCTTATCCACTATTATTTCCGGTGTGATAAGTATTGGACCGTTCTGCGATTTCTTCTAGTCAGATACCTTGCCTTCTCTCCTCATCCTTTCCTCACGCCAAGGCAACGTCCAGGAAGCTCGTACAAAATGATTGACATTTTCAATTAAGCTCCGTGTTGGAAGGATGCAAGGGATATTCTAATAAGCTTGGGCTCTACGACGGCCCGGGGACGTGCAGGTTCGGATGAAGGTGGTAAGGACGTGCAACCTTCGTTTCTGTCAGACAGCCACTGGGCCCGCCCTTAAACCAGAAATGCAGTTGACCGCAGATTATAATTTTCAAATTTTCAAATAGCATTGTTTGCGCATAAGTACCTCCTTAAACTTAAAACTCAATAAACTCAAACATTGATGGCTAAACCCTGTTACATACGGTTCAGTCTAGCTCAGTAGGCCTTCATCAGAGGTTATTTGCAGCCGGCCAGCGAACAGAAATAGGTGCCTGAAAATAAGACTCGATTCTCCCTCTCTTTTCGGAGAATCCATCCGGATCAACAGAATCCACGTGGACTTGCATGGCGCACACGTGGACGCAGGGTTATTCAGATTCTCTGATCACGAGTCTCTGTCAGTCTCTGTCAGTCTCTGTTCAGTAACACATCTGTAACACATTCGCTATTTTACGAGTCACATGTTGCCCACAGGTTATTTTAGCAGTGAATAATAATAAAACGCTGCTTCATGATGCATAACTGATATTTTTAATCTCTGAAGTATTTTTCAACAGTTCTTACACCTACGTCGATATCTTAGTATAGTAGTTTTTCTACTCTATCTTGCACATCTAACTCGTGATCTAGGCCATTTTACCGTCTTTTCGAATTTCTTGGCAACCCTAATGGGTAGAGATGTGCTTTGATTTCTCGATTTTCAAGAAAGGTCGGAGGTCATTCATCCGCATCTTCTTCGGTTTCAGCCCTGGTAGCTTAGACACGTCAAATTGTAGGAGAAATCCTTTGACGAAGAAGTCGTGCATTGACCAAGGTTCCATAATACGCATGGCTTCACGTTTGATTTCTACGCCCAACTACACGCCCAGGAAAATCAGATAACTGTGACGCGCCGCTGAGGTGAGTTATTCATTAAGCTTTTGAGACTAAAGCGTACATGTGCAATATTCTTGACATTCTTCCCTGGGTTCCATGTTCCTTAGGTCTTGATCTCTCTGGGGCCCTCAGGAGGCGACGCCAACGGATTAATCATTACTACTCCGAATCATCATGTATGCCTGCGAAATTCATCCGTGATTTTCGCAATCATACGATTCTATCTTGTGATTGTTGCATCTCCGAGCTGAATTAAGCACTACAAGAATATGAATAGACTGTATAAAAGGAGACCTACTGCCCCTCCCTCATCAACGTCTGCTCTCTATCCAGGCTTTTAAAGACAAAGACCAAAGTCCGCAAAATGAAAAAATTCCTTACCTCAGTTAGTGTTCTCGCCTTCGTTCTCCAGGCCACCAACGCTCAGGTTGCAGAATGGGGACAATGTGGTGTAAGTTTAATGACCAGTGTCCAATAAATCTTTTGCTGAAAGATCACCCTCGTAAATCTAGGGTATCGGCTGGACTGGTATATAATACTGAACTAATCTACATGTACTCTTCATAACATATAATCTATTAGGCGGCACTACTTGCGTCGCTGGTACAACATGTGTCTACAGCAATGCATATTACTCGCAGTAAGTGAAATTTAATTCAATACAGTCATATTGAATACTAAGTGCTCATGGGTTTATGTAAAGGTGCCTTCCCGGCGCTGCTCCTGCTCCTACCACCACCATCACCACCACCACCACCACTAAGCCAACAACTACCGCTCCAACGACTACCGCTCCAACGACAGCGCCCTCATCCACCCCAACTGGTTCTGGTTCTGGTATGCTTCGTTAGCACATTGCTAAGTTCATTCGAGGGTTGTTGATATATTTCCTGTAAGCCCCCGGTCTTGCCCAAATCCAGTACCTCTTCACTTTCGGTGATTCCTGTAAGTTATATTCCAATAATTAAAATTTACTGTGTGGAATTGACAATACTTAGACACCGATACTGGATTCAATTACAACGGAACGTTGGCTGGCCCCAGTAACGGAAACCCATTGGGTAATCCCACCTTCCCTGGTGTCACCAGCTCCGGTGGTGAAAACTGGGTAAGGATTTTTTTAAATATTACTCAGGATAATAGTCTGATATAACTGGGTTTAAAGGTTGGATACCTCATTTCCAGCTTCAACAAGACTCGTACCTACTCCTACAACTTTGCCTACTCCGGCGCTACCCTTGACTCTTCCCTCGCTGCCCCTTACTCTTCTTCCGTCGTCTCTGTGAGGAACCAGATTGAACAGGAATTCTTGCCCGGATTGGCAAAGAAACCCGCCAGCGTCCCCTGGTCCGCTACTAACTCGTTGTTCGCCATTTTGTGAGTGGTTGAAATTTGCTATCGTTCCAATTGTCATCATGCTGATTGGCTTGAACAGCGATGGTATTAACGATGTACGTTTAATAATTCCATAACTACTGATTAATTTAATGACTACATCATTGCTTCCAGGTCCTGAACATCGACGGTAAATTATACAGTACATATAGAGATCAACACGACTCACATTATAGTATAATAGGAAACCCCAACCAAGCTTCCGCCCAAGCACCATTCTTCACTCTTTACAACACTCTGGTAAATGAACTCTACACTGCTGGAGCAAGGAACTTCCGTAAGTATTCACTAGTGTACCGGAAGACTTCGACAAATAAGCTTACTCTACTCCTAGTCTTCATTGGTGTCCCTGCCATCGACTTGACACCCTTCGTTGTGCAACAAGGAACTGCCAACCCCGGACTCGCCAAGACTTCTTTAGAGGCATGGAACAACAACGTCCAGATCGTCATGAACACTCTCTTGGTAACGCTTACAGAGAATATAATAAATACATGCTAATACCATCAATACTAGACGAATCACTCTGATGCCACTGCTCGTTACGTCGATTTGGAGACCTTGTTCCGCAGCATTGTTGCCAACCCCTCCACCGTTGGTGTCAGTAATGCTTCTGCCCTCTGGGTAAGTCTCCTTGCGATATAATCTTTGAATAAAAGCTCACATGATACTCCTTAGTACAACACCTTGCACCCAAGTAAGTCTTCTGAGGTCATACATCTTCTTCTGGCATTAATAACTAATATGTCGAATCACAGTTCCCGCTGTCCAAAAGGCCATGGCTCAGACAATCGCTGGTGTCATCGGGTGAACGCGTTTAACTTAGTCTGCATCTGTTGTAATTACTATGCATAAAAATAATTCGCAGATTTACTCTGATGGTTTATGCCTAAAAATTTGCCGTATAAAAACAGACTCGGTTCTCGTTGAGAGAAAATTTTGCACATTTGTCCATTTTGATTCGACCACTAGTAACTGTTTGTCACAGGGCAGGGCTTTTTCAATTACAAACAGTGAATTGCCTCTAGTGACCAATCCAGCCGTTGATTCTGTCAACTTCAGCAAGCTTCAAATATCCACTGAATTTTTTCCCATTAATTGCTCTTCTTCCAAACATTTCTCAGAATCTACAGCCTCTTCTCCGACACCAGCAAGCAAGGTTCATATATATGTTTACCAAATACGTGACTCCGTCATGTCAACACCTCTTCGACATTACTTTTACGGTGGAGCGGAATGTGCCAATTTTTCTTGCCCGTCGGTCAGCAATGTCCACCTATACGTACCGGATTCCGCTGGCCCTACTAAATACAGGATCCCCGGTTTGCCAGACGCGTTCTCCGTGTCTAGCGAATGGTTACCATGGGTTGTTTGGGTATTGGGACTCGAGACAGGATTATTTGGCGGTCTTCTTATCGAAATTCATAGAACCTTGGGACAGCCGCAAGAAAAGCTCGTTGCAGAAAAATATCGACCTGTCAGTCCAACCCCACGCGCGATATCGTTGATCAGGGCAATTCGTTCACTAAATGCTCAGAATTAATGTGAGTTGTGCTTTGTTTCCACTTCATTGATATATTAATTGATCTTTATGATTAGGAAAGGTGCCAACAGGTTGCAAAGCTAGTTTGAAAATTGTGCACCAAATCGCGCAGAGATCCTTGAGGGTAAGATATCCCTTCTTGCTGGCCTGTAGCATTTATTAAGCGATTCCTGAACTTTTGATAGGACACCGATCAAGTAATGTCATCGAATATACAGTTTACCGAAAAGGTTCAAGCATCGTAGCCTACACGGACTGCGTCACCACAAGGAGCTTTGTCTACTGATTTTAACCACTGGCTTTATTCGACAAGTCGTAAATCATCCCTAATATTTTACAGCTTTGTTTCTATCTCATTCCAATTTCGGCTATTAATACCTTAGACTGTCTGCCAATAGTCCATCCTTTCTGTATCTTGATCGTCAGTCATAGCACGTCCCCCTCACTTTATGAAGCTGCTTTGAAAGGCTGTAGTTCTCCCGTGTATTTTCTCTTGAAATGAACTAAATATTCTTCTGCGATACCATGAGTGTGTGTCATTGCGCAACTCCAACTGGGAGTAAAGGCTTCCATCGCAGAATTTCTTGTATTATCGCAATGATAAGGAAGGCTGGGACGGTCTTTAAATTCTGGACGGCTAGAGCTTTTTCTTCTGCTTATCTGCGAATTAGGAGCATAGCCAGCAGGAAGGTTTTGAGTGTTTATATGAGACGAGTTGACATCCCTGAGAGAAGCAGATTTCTTGATTATAGCAATGGTACTTCTGTAAATCTCTGTGATGTAGGTCTGAATGCCTTTTTCTTGGGAGGGGGAAGGGGGGATTTCACACTGCTCCAAGTGACGCCCTGCACTTCCAGTGCCCACGCGCAAATGCCAAATGAACTCTGGATGGGTGGTATGCAGTGGAAGGCTTGAGTTTGACATCGATACGGTGCACTGGCGTAAGTTCGTTCCAGAATTTGGAAACGAAGATGGAGCCTCTGTCGGAAACGATAAATCGAGGAATGTCATGGTAATGAAATATTCGGACGGGTGAGGCGATCACATCAAAAAAGTATATTCATAGAACGAAGGTAGCTTGACAATTAAACTCATGGTGATGGAATTCCAGGGGCGGTCTATTTCTAAGGATTGAAAAAGTCCGTAGGGCTTGTGACCGTGCGTTCGGATGAAGGTGGTAAGGATCTGCAACTTTCATTTCCAGGTTATAATTTTCAAATAACATTCTCTACGCATAAGTACCTCCTTATAACTCAATAAACTTCCCACACATTTACATACAGCTACCTCTGACGAAAGCCTAGGTCCGATCAGTCCGGCTCGCGGAGTTCTTGGTATGAGACTAGACGAAGGCCGACAAACAGAGGTGCAGAGTACAGTCGACCGTTACCAATCCGATTGCCGCCGAACCAGATCTAATAGATGTCAGAGACCTTGGAAATAAGGCTTTTTCAAGTTAAAAGACTATGTACTACATTGACTATTGTATCTTTTATAAATAAGAATAGTATATTGGACTGTGCTAAAGATTTGTAATTAACTAAATGAGCAAAGAGCAAAGGAACAGGACATTATAGATATGCCCAAAAGAGTCTTCCGGACACAGACGTGGTCGTCGAAGGCGCGAATACGATAGGCACCTTCACATATACGGACCAACGGAATAATCCTGGGGATACACTTTCTACATATTAATTTCGAGCATCAAGTCTCAAGAATAATAGTTAGAGCCTGTACTATGTAAGCATCTCATAAATCTTCATAAAATATCTCAATTTAATTGGTTATATTAACTGATGTCCAAACGTGTACGGTGAAAGCTCACGATGAAGAGCTCAAGCAGGCATATACACAGATCTCGATGCTTCAAGCGAACAAGTACACTCATAAAAGTACACTTAAATATGCATACACGCTAAAAGAAACGACACATCCAGCCACAAAAAGATTACAGTCAACGGAGCAGAAGATTGAGGGACAGTGCTGGTCTTTCAACCTTTCAAGCTCAGAGCTCCGGGAGTGATGCTGCCAGAGACCCCCTTCTCTTACTGTTCAAGATAGGTCCTCGTTCGATACATCCAATCTGCCCATAATGTCCCTGCTTCACCTTTGTTTCAACCATCCCCCAGTATACATGGAGTGAAGACACGGAGTTCAATTATACATAGACTCCAACAGGAATGCTAAATTTCAAGTATGTTGTATTCTCTAAATACAATTACATTCAGCCTACCTTATGACATTGTCCCTTAGTCATGGATCTCAGCCGGCATATAACCGTTATGCCCATTATTCGGGCCGGCGGCCATCCTTCTGCACACCTCAATGAGCACATGCATATACAAATACTTATGAAGAACAATGTATGTACCGAGATCATCCCCACAATCTTCCTACACAGAATATGCCTACCGTACCCGTCTCTCAATAGCACAAGTATTACCTATAGCCAGCAGATAATATATCAGTAATATATTCGAATACTTATAGATGCTACTCACCTACAAAATTCCTAAGAAGATCTGGATGTAGTCATGGAGTGTGTAAAGTGACGTTCTTACTGCAGCTCAAATCAGCACAGGTGAGCTGCAGTACGGTATACTTGCCCTCCGTCCACTCTAATCAAAATCCAATTGCTCGATGGGATCTGGAAACATACTAAAGTGATGTAGTTGCTGCAGCTCGGTCAATAGAGAGCTGCAGAATAGACGTCATACTTGTCCTTCGACCGGCCCGTACGGCCCGGTGTGGATGTTTGAAGGATATTACGGATAAATCCCACAGCTCATGTATTAAGCTACGTGCAGTATTGATACTATCCTTTTATAATTCAGGCCATTACTGTCTGGATTGGGGTTTAGAGGGTTTGAGAGGGTTTGAGTCATCGGTTGCTGAACCAACGAGGCGGATCGGATCTCTGAAATCGTCCCCGCCGAGATGCCGAGTGGTAATGATCGACTGTGAACTCACAGAGGTGCCTGAACGGTTGGAGAATCCATCCGGATCAACCAAATCCATGTGGTTCACGTGGGGCGCACGTGGACGAAGGGCTATTAATACTCTGATCATGACTCCGAGTTCGTTCTCTTACATTGTCTTGGCAGTCTCTACAATCTATAGGTCTCTATTCAGTAGCACATCGACATTTTACGAGTCACATGTTGCCCACAGGTTGTTTTATGAGTGAGTACAAAAATAAACTTTGCCTCAAGATGCATAGCTGATATTTCAATCTCTGAAGTCTTTTTCAGCAGCTCACACACCTACTGTACGTCGATATATTAGTATAGTAGGCTTTTTTCTAATCTATCATGCAGCTCTAACTCATAATTTAGGCCACTCTACAGTCTTTGAGGAAATTTTCGAACTCCTTCACAACCCTAGTGGGTGGGAATGTGCTTTGATTTCTCGATCTTCAAAGGTCAGCCGGATTCCCTTCATCCGCATCTTCTTCGGTTTTCGCCCTGGTAGGTTAGACACGTCTGATTGTAGGAGAAATCCTGTGGCGAAGAAGTCGTGCATTGATCAAGGTTCCATAATCCGCATGTCTTCGCATTTTAATTTCTACACGCAACTACTACTATTACTACTACACGCCCAGGAAAATCAAATAGCCGTGACGTATCGCTAACGTGAGTTATTCATCAAGCTTTTGAGTATAAAACGTACGTCTGCAATATCCTTGAATTTTTTTCTGTGGGTTCCATGTTTCTTAGGTCTTGATCTTTCTAGGGTCCTCAGGAGGCGACGCCAACGGATTAATCACCATTACTCCCAATCGTCAATGGTCATCTATGCCTGCGAAATTCCTCCGTAATTTTCGCAGTCATACGACCTTGTGATTGTTGCATCAAAGTATACATTTCCCCGAGCTGAATTAACCACTACTCGTCTATGAATACTATGCGTCTTCAGACTGTATAAAAGGAGACCTAATGCCCCTCTCTCCTCAGTAGAAAACAACAGTTTCCACTAAGAACATAAAATGTTCAGGTTCATCACTGCTTCCATCCTTCTCTTCGCTGTACGGACCTTCGCCTCCGACCTCGAAGCCAGAGCATGTCCTAACATCCACGTCTTTGGGGCTCGTGAAACCACCGCGCCCCCAGGGTACGGAACCGCTGGAGTCGTCGTCAACCTTGTCCTCAACGCACATCCAGGAGCCACCTCTGAAGCCATCAACTACCCGGCTTGTGGTGGTCAGGCCTCTTGCGGGGATGTCAGTTATGCCAACTCCGCTGTAGAGGGTGTGCAGGCTGTTGCTACGGCCGTCAACTCCTTCAATACCATGTGCCCCCAAACTCAGCTTGTTCTCGTCGGTTACTCGCAGGTCAGTAGTAGATCCATCATCCAAAACTCTCGGATTACTCACACTTTAACTCAGGGTGGTCAAATTATGGACGACGCTTTCTGCGGTGGAGGAGATACCAACGAAGGTCTCACGAGCACAGCAATTCCAATCCAACCCGCTGCAGTCAACATGATCAAAGCCGCAATCTTCATGGGCGACCCTCGCCATATTCCTGGCCTATCCTACAATGTTGGAACATGCCAAGCTTCTGGTGTATGTATCTTCGCGGTTCTTTCTTATTGCCGCACTTTTACTAAGTGGATACCTCCATAGTTCGCGCCACGCCCAGCCGGCTTCCAATGTCCCTCTGCCGCAAAAATCCAATCATACTGCGACGCAGCTGATCCATACTGCTGCAATGGCAACGATGCGAACACCCACCAAGGTTACGGAACTGAATACGGACAAGCCGCATTGACCTTCATCAACTCCAAGCTCAGTGCCAGTACTGGTACTACCACCGGTACTACTTCACCCACCCAATCTCCCACCGGTGGAACAGCTGCGCACTACGCACAATGCGGTGGAATTGGGTTTACTGGACCGACAGGTAACGATGGCTTGTTTTCGAAATAGGCAAATACTTATAATATTTAACCTCATAGTTTGTGCTGCACCATACACTTGCCAAGCAGCAAACGCATACGTGAGTACTGGCATAGTATTGCCGTTAGAATCGTTGCTGACATATTGCGTTTGCGAACAGTACAGTCAATGCTTGTAAATGGTGGAGGACGGAAATCCTTGCAGAGGCTTAATTGGTATCTTATGATCCATTTGACTTTAAATACTTGTTGTTTCTGCTTTAGCTCTACCCCTAATATAAGCAAGACTATGAAACAATCGGAGAGATTTAATCTGGCGAGAAAAGAATACAGTGTCTATTCACAATAATGGATAATCAGAGCTGAAATCCGCCGCGATACAGGTATATCTGACAGCGAATACTAGCCCGGTGGAAGTAGGTTCAACCCGTTGAAGGATCTCTTCACAAAATAACATGATAACTTGCAATCCTGAACTAAAGGAAGCAATATCGCTATCTCCGAGGACAACGCTGAAGATCCTACAGGTGTCGCCATTGTAAGAATTTAATAAGTTAGTCTGAGGATTGCCTTGCCAGAGGAGGGAGAGGAACCGACTGACCGTGTCTAGTAGTCGGAACGGTAAGTATCAAGTTGCTTCGTAGGCGCAAAATGGCCTCAATCTGTAACTATACAAATGGAATAGCAACAACAACATTATATCTCCAGGGCATCAGGAAACCTGGCACGGGCGCGTCTTAGCGCCGGCGGTAGGGGGCGGTATGAGCGGTAGATAGAGGTATCTAGTCATAGATAGTGCTATATATCGTATTTAGCGAATCCGCAATAGCCTACCTCGCCTACCACGGGCGTCTTCTCTAGGCGAACTAGGTAGGCTATCTAGTGCTATATACATTTTGCAAGCTTTGCTGATGCATATACCTCAGAGTCTAACTAATAATTTTAATTAAGTGGGTGGACAGATACCATTACAGACCACCGCAAATTCATGTTCAGATCTGCGTGGCGAGTGAAGAGTACTGAAAATTTAGCCAAAATTCAGCCCAAATCTGCCTAAGTTCGTTTTTACCAGGCGCTAACCCTAACCCTAACCCCAATTCTATCTCTGTCGCGTCTCCCTTTCCACTGTCGCCTATTCATTGTGAGGAGCATTATACTGAAGATTATTCCTATAACTATGCTTATCCCCTGTAGTATTTATTGAGCGATTCTTGAACCTTTGATAGGATTAGTTTACCGAAAAGGTTCAAGCATCGTAACTTGCATGGACTCCGGCACCACAAGGAGCTTTGTCTACTGATTTTAACCACTGGCTTTATTCGACGAATCGTAGATCATTCCTAATATTTTGCAGCTCTGTTTCTAACTCATTCCAACTTCGGCTATTAATAATCAGACTGTCTGCCAATAGTCCATCCTTTCTGTGTCTTGATCCTCAGTCATAGCACGTCCCCCTCACTTTATGAAACTGCTTTGAAAGGCTGTATAATCTTCCCGTGTATTTTCTCTTGAAATGAACTAAATATTCTTCTGTAATATCATGACTGTGTGTCACTGCGCAACCCCGATTGGGAGTAAGGGCTTCCATCGCAGAGTTTCTTGTATTCTCGCAGTGATAAGGAAGGCTGGGACGGCCTTCAAACTCTGAACGGTTAGAGTTTTTTCTTCTATTTATTTGCGAATTAGGAGCATAGTCAGCGGAAAGATTTTGAGTGTTCATATGAGACGAGTTGACATCCCTGAGAGAAGCAGATTTCTTGACTATAGCAATGGCACTTCTGTAAATCTCTGTGATGTAGGTCTGAATGCCTTTTTCTTGGGAGGGGGCTTTCATACTGTGCTCCAGGTGACGCCCTGCACTTCCAGTGGCCATGGGCAAATGCCAAATGAACTCTGGATTGGGTAGTATGTAGTGGAAGGCTTGAGTTTGACGTCAACGAGGCGAACTGGCGTTCGTTCCAGAATTTGGAAACGAAGATGGAGCCTCTGTCGGAAACAATAGATCGAGGAATGTCATGGTAACGAAATACTCGGACGCGTTAGGCGATCACATCCAAAAAGTGTATTCATGGAATGGAGGTAGCTTGACAATTAAATCCATAGTGATGGAATTGCAGGGGCGGTCTATTTCTAAGGGTTGAAGAAGTCCATAAGGCTTGCGACAGGTTCGGATGAAGGTGGTAAAGATCTGCAACATTCGTTTCCAGGTTATAATTTTCAAATAACATTTTCTGCGCATAAGTACCTCCTTATAACTCAATAAGCACCCCACACATTTACATACAGCTACCTCTGACGAAAACCTAGGTCCGATCAGTCCGGCTTGCGTGGCTTCGCTCGACTGGCTCGCGGAGTTCTAGACGAAGACCGACAAACAGAGAGTTGAGTTATATGCCCTGCGGTGAAAAGTCGTTAGCGCCCGACGGTCATTGACGGTCATCAATGACAGTCCTTGCTTTGCAGTGGCTGCAGATAGTTTCCCTAAGTTAAATGGGGCCTATAATAACTAATAAAGACGAATGTTAATTGTTTCTTGTTTTTTAAGTCAAAATAGCAGGAATACTGACCAAATCATCCATAGTCGGTGGGCGCACACTAACTTCCACTGACTTCCGTTGACTTCGGCCAACCGTGGAAGTCTTTTGGAAAGTTACTCCATGAAAATCAAGCTAGTTTTGGAGTATATTGGCTATACTCCTTTACTGGTGTAGTTTACATAATTTAATGATTTTTTGTGAACACTTACTGCTAATCAGACTTGCCTATGAACTCATCTGATTTGAGGTATGGGCATCTCCTATATGCACCGTTTCGCCTTACATAGCTTTTACTCATTAAACAAGAATCAAAATGCGGGTGAAAATCGAAGAAATTTAATGAACTATGAGGTTTTCATTCAGAGTCAACGACCGTCGTCGAGTGTCCTCGCCGTCTGAGTGTCCCTGACGGCTCCTGGAGGCCGCTGGTAGTTTGATCCCGGTACGTGACAGTCATCGTGAATTTTCCAGCAGAGAGTGTATTACTGCACACAGAAGTGCCTGAACGATTCTCTTTTCGTAGAATCCATCCGGATCAACCAAATCCATGTGGTTCACGTGGGGCGCACGTGGACGAAGAGCTATTAATACTCTGATCATGACTCCGAGTTCGTTCTCTCACATTGTCTTGGCAGTCTCTACTATAGGTTTCTATTCAGTAGCACATCGGCATTTTACGAGTCACATGTTGCCCACAGGTTGTTTTATGAGTGAGTAAAAAAATAAACGTTGCCTCAAGGTGCATAGCTGATATTTCAATCTCTGAAGTCTTTTTCAACAGTTCACACACCTACATGTTAGTATAGTAAGCATTTTTCTAACCTATCATGCAGCTCTAACTCATAATCTAGGCCATTTTACAGTCTTTGAGGAATTTTTCGAACTCCTTCGTAACCCTAGTGGGTGGGGATGTGCTTTAATTTCTCGATCTTCGAAGGTCAGCCGGATTCCCTTCATCCGCATCTTCTTCGGTTTCGGCCCTGGTAGGTTTTAGACAAGTCGGATTGCAGGAGAAATCCTGTGGTGGAAATAGCCGGGATGTACCGCTAACGTGAGTTATTCATTAAAATTTTGAGTATAAAACATACGTCTGCAATATCCTTGAAATTTCTTCTGTGGGTTCCACGTTCCTTAGGTCTTGATCTCTCTAAGGTCATCAGAAGGCGACGCCAACGGATTAGTCGTCATTACTCTCAATTGTCAATGGCCATCTATCCCTGCGAAATTCCTCCGTAATTTTCGCAGTCATACGACCTTGTGATTGTTGCATCAAAGTATACATTTCCCCGAGCTGAATTAACTGTTACAAGTCTATGAATACTATGCGTCTTCAGACTGTATAAAAGGAAACCTAATGCCCCTCTCTCCTTAGTAGAAAACAACGGTTTCCACTAAGAACATAAAATGTTCAGGTTCATCACTGCTTCCATCCTTCTCTTCGCTGTACGGACCTTCGCCTCCGACCTCGAAGCCAGAGCA
>KN837077.1:2749879-2819793 GCA_000827215.1 Sphaerobolus stellatus SS14
AAAATCCAATCATACTGCGACGCAGCTGATCCATACTGCTGCAATGGCAACGATGCGAACACCCACCAAGGTTACGGAACTGAATACGGACAAGCTGCATTGACGTTCGTCAACGCCAAGCTCAGTGCCAGTACTGGTACTACCACCGTGGCTCCACCTGGAACCACCACCGTCACCACCCCACCCACCCAACCTCCCACCGGCGGAACAGCTGCGCACTGGGCACAATGCGGTGGAATTGGGTTTACCGGACCGACAGGTAACGATGGCTTGTTTTTGAAATAGGCAAATACTTATAATATTTAACCTCATAGTTTGTGCTGCACCATACACTTGTCAGGTATCAAACGCATACGTAAGTACTTGCATAATATTGCCGTTAGAATCGTTGCTGACATATTGCCTTTGCTAACAGTTCAGTCAATGCTTGTAAATGGTGGAAGACGGAAATCCTTGCAGAGGCTTAATTGGCATCTTTTGGTCCATTTGGCTTTAAATACTTGTTGTTTCTGTTTACCTCTGCCCCTAATATAAGCAAGACTATGAAGCAATCAGTGGGATTAAATTTGGCAAGAGAATACAGTGTCTATTCACAATAATCATAGATAATCAGAGTTGAGAGCCGCCGCGATACAGGTATATCTGGCAGCGAATACTAGCCCGGTGGAAGTAGGTTCAACTCGTTGAAGGATCTCTTCACAAAATAACATAATAACTTACAATCTTGAACTAAAGGAAGCAACATCGCTATCTCCGAGGACAACGCTGAAGATCCTACAGGTGTCGCTATTTGTCAGCGCTGACTCAGTGGCTTGCCCGCCCACATAAAAGTTTGACACCATTGTAAGAATTTAATAAGTTAGTCTGAAGATTTGCATTGCCAGAGGGAGAGGAAGCGACTGACCGTGTCTAGTAGTCGGAACGGTAAGTATCAAGTTGCTTCATAGGCCCAAAATGGTCTCAATTGTAATTATACAAATGGAATAACAACAACAACAACATTATATCTCCATAGTACCTCAGGTTCTAACTAATAATTTTAATTGACTGAATCGACGGATACCATTACAGACCACCGCAATTCACGTTCGGATCTACGTGACGAATGAAGAGTGCTGAAAATTCAGCCAAAATTCAGCCTAAATCTGGCCAAGTCCGTTTTTGGCAGGCGTTAACCCTAACCCTAATCCAAATTCTATCTCCGTCGCGTCTCTCTTTCCGCTATCACATTCACCACCACAACTTGCAATCCACCTATTCATCATGAGAAATAATACTGAAATTTATTCTTACCCCTATGCTTCTCTACGCCAGTTATGCGGCATCCATTTTTACCAATACCACAAGCACCTCTCAATCTCCTATCTCCACCGTGACCAATCGCGCCGCTGACTCTGCTAACTTCATCAAGCTAACCTCAACTGATTTTTTATTATGAATCGCTCTTCTTTAAAGATTTCTCAGAGTCCGCACCCTCTACTTCGACACCAACAAAGGTATTCAATATGCTTGTGGTTTGCCGAGACGGGAAGGTTCAACCCGATGAGCTAGAATTTGACCTTACCTTTTTCTATGCGGAAGCGAATGCGGCGTGTCCCTCGGTGACTCGACTTGTTTTACACATACCGGATAACATCCCTGTCAAATCCAGCACCACCAGTGTACCCAACGTATCCTCTACATCTAACCAATCTCTCGCGGCGTGGGTGATCTGCGTATTAGGAATTCTAATAGCATTACCTATCGAAATTTATATTGGGTAATGATGGTCAGTTTGGAGACAGGCTCGAGAAGAGGTCGCTGCAGAAAAATGTCGATCCGCCAGCCCAACTTCAGACGCGATGTCGTTGACAAGGACGATCTGGGAACTAAACTCTCAAGTTAATGTGAGTTTATACTTTGTTTTAAATTCCTCGGTGTGTAGTAATTGATAATTTTTGATTAGCAATAAGTGCCGACAGGCGTTGAATATAAACAAGAATGCGACAACCCCGAACATACGCTCACTGAGGCTAGGATCGGAGAATCCGGGACTGATACGAGGGCCTTGTTAATTTTACCTAGATTGGAGCCGTAAAAATCCACGCTTCTTGTGTGGTCATTTCGGTTGGTTATTAATCCCGTTTCTGCAGGAACCTCATTCTAATCCTGAAGAGTATTCTAGAAACTTTGACGTGTGCTGGACAAAATCACGGAAATTTGCAGGAAATGATCACGATGGAAATGAGTGGTTGCAAGGCTACATTGACATGGGTGCATCAAACCATACAGAGATCCTTACGGGTAGGATATATGTCTTGCTTTGGGCATTTGGTATTTATTGAGCAATCTCCGCTGTTCTATACACGCCGATCAAGTCAACAACTATACAGCCTACAAAGGAAGAAGTTCAAGCGTCGTAGCTTACATTGACTTGGTAGCACCACAACTGAATTTATCTACTGATTCCTCGTATTGGCATTTATTCGACAAATCATCCAGTAACATTTGACAGCTTTGTCAGACTTATCCTAACATTAATATACTCTCTGCCAATGCTTCATCCTTTTTGTATTTGATCTTCAGTCATGATGACGTTCTTGCTCACCCCATGAATCAGCTTTAAAGGGCCGTTATAAACCTCCCGTGTAAGTCTCCTATTAAATGGATTTGAATGTAGAATAGTAGTCCCAAGACACAATGAATTATTCGTAGTTTTGTTATCAATGCATAATATGCATCCAAAGAGTTTAAATAAAAGACATCAATGTCGGACAAATATTCATGAGAGCCAGTTGATTTCTTTATCGACTACATTTCAGCCATTTTGGCTCATTAATGGAAATCCTTCAGCTACGTATTCTCAGTCTAGGCAGAAAGACCTGAGAAAGATATGCATCAAATTTCACATCTCGAAGTACACAATTTACTTACCAATGACAGCGCATCCAGCTCGAGATCCGGAATTGCCTGAGGTCAAGCTGGCTGGAGTACCGCCCCTTCCAAGGTCATCCGTGCCCTATGCAGTCAACCGAATAAGCAAAAAAGACGACTAGAATTGAAGGGATTAATACCGCATGGATCACAATGGAACGTCTGTCGATTAATTTCAAGTTAACGACTGGCGATATAGAATTATGTTGGAGAACGTACCCAATGATTGAATTAGCACCATTGAGAGAGATCCTGTTATCAACAATGTTCAGACTAACGACGCCATTCTCATCGGAATGAACGTTGCCCAAATCGCCCACATGACGGATCAGATCATAGGGAGCACCGTGCGTAACACCCTCAGGATTGAAATGTTCGCCGGCAGCCATACAGGCATCGGAAGTGTCGCCGTATGTACTATGCATAACATATAAGAGATCTAATTTATAAGAAGAAAGAAAGAAGACACACTGGACGTGGAAGCCCCTGTCAGAGTTGGGGTCGACGTTGGTGATACTACCGGTCACTGAAACGGGGTCCGTCTCGCTAGCCTGGCTGAAATAAATGGTACCCTGGGCAATTGGACCATTCATGGTAGCAACGGCCTGGTGATTTGATTCAAATCAAAGATGAGATTAATACAAGGAGGTAGTCTCACCCTTGTGACTTGCGCTTGCGTATCGGCAGTCAACAAAAGCATACCGAGGAATAAAAACGCAGCGTTAATCAATGCCATGACAAGAGTTTCTTTATGACTACAAGTTTGGTTAGGAAAATGTAGGCAAAATATCCGTAACTGGCACGTACTCAATGTGGCACAATCGCGAAGAGGAAGAGGAAGAGAGTTGGAGGATCGTTAACCAGTCTTTTTTCTCATAAATAGTAGACTCAAGAGCTCCCTTAATGTCATAAGCACCACCATCTAGAGATCTAGAGCAAGCCTAACCAATCGCAAATTGAGAGCAGACTTCTGGCAGAAAAGAGCAACAGAGAAGGCTAAAAGGATGCCCCGCGCGTGGCGGACTCGGATTGATGAACCTTATTCCAGTACATCGAAAAATAATTTACAAAACCCTAAATAAATTGTTCGGAGACTTCAATGCATCAATTTGAAGGGATAGCCACGGAGAATAGGAGAACTTAATGGGGCAGCATCGGGGCAGTCATGATGAAGACGGCCCAGGAGAATCGAGATGGAGGCAGATACCGGCTTAGACAAGGTCTTGCAATGGTTGATGCGGTCCCATTGGAACCATTGTTTTATTTCTTCTTCCTTTTAAAAGACATCGAGGGAGCTTAAGGATCAGTAAAATTCCTTCGATATAGATATATGGCACAGTGAATTAAGCCTTCGCCTTCTTCAGATAGCCCGAGGCTTCGACCTCCGCTATCTCATCTATGACAGAAAGACTATTAAAACCAGTATGTTCGGGGGTGCGCCAGCTTTGATATCGCAAGTCAAGGGAATATGTGCTATCACGACTTTGATCTCCATGGTAGCCATGAACCGGCCAGGGCTATTCGACACTCCGTCAAAGCAAGTTATAACAATGAAGCATCCCGAGGCCTACCATGCATTTTTACCACATCCAAATGTCAGGTAGTTAGACTGGCAGATGTAACTTGGCTCCTGGTTTGTTCTGTCTTGTTACTGTATTGTTCCGTCTCATTCAACGTGCTAAATTGGAAGCCATCGAAAATGTTAGCATTAGGATATACGTTGTCATTTTAGTGCCTAGACATGGGCGCCATCCATTCTATGCGTGTGATAGCACCATTTTGAATTCACATAGCAGAAGTCAGGAGTCAGAAATATCCCTCGGAATTAAGACTCCTCTACTTATAAATGGATGTCGAACCAGACGAGAAGTCATTGCGTGTAGTCTCCCGCGATTTCAGATATCACGCAGTCGATTAAGGCAAAAGCGCCATGAATCTCGAAGAAGGAAGTCATGATGGTATAGCATGGCGCCACTCTGTCGAGGAACGGGCCTGGTGGGTTTATTAAACTGAGCACCCTGTGTTTAAAGACATTCCAGTTAAAGGATGAAGATATTAGCCAAGAGATGCAGTTTACGCAGTATTATTATTACATCTAGAAATACAATTAATCGCGATTATTTCTTAATTACGACACCTAATGAACTTAATTTTTGCCGATGGGATGCTTTCGGCGGATGAGACTTTGTAACCTTCGGATTCAGCGAAGATGATGGTGCAGAGGATGAAGAGGATTTAGATAATGATAAACCAGTAGTGGTCGGAGTCGATGGCGAAGACGTTGCCTTCGACAGCAAAGAGCCACTACTTGAGCTTGATGCACCTCCTGGCCGTAAATGAAGACCTGATATGGTTGTCGAAGACGAAGACACCCCAGATTTTCGTTGAGGGGCATCGGAAGATATGGTAGGCATTGTTGTCATGAGTGGTTTGGCGGGAAGGGAAGAGGGTAGAACGGTTACGGAGGTTGATGAATCAGGTTTCTGCTCTAGCTGGCGCAGCTTGGCTTCCAAAGCAGCGATTTTATCTCCAGTTCTGTATCAATGTAATGAGGATCAGTACTGATGATATGATGAGTTAGGACGTACCTTTCGGGTTTGTTATGCCCCTTGAGCAAGGATAGTGTTGTCGGTCGTGAGGTATCTGTACCGGGTCGACGACTTGGACGCGAAGGATCCGTTTGAGGAGCCTATGAAAGAGTGTAAGCATCGAGAAAGAGAGCCTAGATTTCGGTACGCCCACCTGGTGCGCGAAGGTGATAACCAGCTTCCGTCCACGTAGTAATTTGTCATGCAAGGCGGCTTGAGCCTTTAAGGCATCCTATAGCAACGCAACATAAGTTCTATAGTTCAATGGCAGTCAGAAAAGACTACGTACTTCAGACGAGCTGTATTCTATGAACGCATACCCTCGTGGTTTCCCTTTCGCAGGTCCCGTCTTATGGAACAGGAAATCAAGCTTCGCCACCTTCCCATACTTGGAGAATATTTGCAATAGAGTATATCTACACATTGAATGATAAGAACATGAGGATATAATATACCAAACCGGCGCGACATGCCACTTACTCGTCAATTGTTGGATGAAGATTCCCAACGTACAACCGATCCTTCAGTAGGGTTGGAGCTACCGATGAAGTCGAAGGTGGTCCGGCAACGTATTCTGATTGTTCAGAGGCTGAAGGATATGAAATATATGTCGAACTAGTAGCTGCAGGGGATTCAGACATACACGTTTGTGGCAGACTTTGGAGATCAGGCGCTTACATAAATGGGTATATGTAATCGGCCTGCCGGCCCTGAGTTCCGTGAACTCAGTGCAGAAATTCAATTAGGAAATATATGAGGAAAAATACTGGACCATACAGAGAGCCATAGATAGTTATCCGAAAGGCATGAAGTCCAGTAATAAATCACTAAGTTTAGGGCTTCATATCACTAAATTAGCTTCTTAATAATTGTCCTTGCTCACTGGCAATCTGTGGCAATCCCCCATTTTATTTGGTCAGCTGTGAGCGCACGAATATCATACAATCTCGCTGAGACAAGGTTATCATGGAAGCTGATTAGCCAAACAGCACAAATTCTCTGGCAATTATAGAACAAACAAGATGACAAGATCACCCACGCGCCTGCAGTTAGAATTAGTGAAATAGAAATAGCATAGTTGAAGATGCCGATGTTGAATAGATACCCTGCGTCCAGTAATCTGGCTATGGGCTGAAATATTCATCAGCGTAGAAACATTCTTTATTATCAAAGGAAAATACTGACTCTGCGTCCATTGTTCGGGGGCTCGGAGAGCTTTGAGTTTTGAGTTTGCTGCGTGAAGTAGCGTGAAGTTCAACCGGAGCCTTTTTAGGGCATATTAATACGGGATAGGCTCCTTTGCTATTTCCCCATATTTCCACCTGATCTTTACCTCCATAATCTCTTTATATTCTCCATTACGTCGAGTCATGCCGGCCTTTACGATTCTTCTTTCTCAATCTGAAGCGCAGGTCGCTTACCTATTCCGCCTCGACCCCTCGTCACCCAGCAAACTCACGCAGGAGTTGGTGAATGCTCTCCTAATGGCATCGCTTCTTCTGTCGCATCGACTCCAATTAGTCGCCATTAGACAATATGGCCATTTCACGCCTTCTCCTTCTCCCCCGACACCAACACCTGTCATTAGGGATATACCCGAACGACCGAGTCGCGAAGGCGTAGCCCTTCTTTTCCCTGAATTTGCGGAGGACAGAAATTCGCACGATAGCCATGCGACTGAGATTCAGCCTGAGGTTGAGATTGAAGGAGAAACGTATGTGCCTAGCATTTTTTCCTTTCAACTAATAGCCTGATTTTGAACTTAGCCATGTTGATCACGATACAGACGAGGACTTGGAACCTTAACCGATGGAGGAGGATCCATTTACAATGCCCATCCTATTCCTTAATAGGTTTCCAAACGATATTGGGCGGTATAACCAATGGACTTTGCGACCCGTTTATGATTGGTCTATTGGTTTTCCAAACCAGAATATGATGGAAGAAGCCGCCAATGTCGATGAACTACAGGCCTCCGAAGGAGAAGACAACGACGCTGTTATGGATGAGGATGCGTATTTCAATTCGAGTTGGTACGTCTTCCTTTCTTATTTCGTGCTTTTTTCTGACGAGATGATTCCAGGATCGAAGATGGTGTCGGGATATTGAAATATCAATATGCCTCTGTCTGAATGGTATTATGGTAAGCTCGCTGGTTGGTATTTCAAGGTTTTTCTAGGTATGCTGAAAAAAGCTGAAGATACCTATCTGACTTCATCCGATTATCCGGACGACGACTCATGCACGATACAGTGGTCACGACTCCTCACAGACTCGCGGAGTCGGATACATCAGTAAAGTTGGCAAATGCTATAATTGCTATTATAGCGATTATAGCAACTATAGCGCTGCTAGCTCTCATACTTTGTTGACAGCTATGGTACCTTTCATAGCACTACCTTCAGACGCCTCGTTCGAGCACTCCTTCCTATTATAAAAATATGTGAGGTGCCAATAAATATATTTTAATCCGATACATTGATATTCTAACGTAATATTGACATTATCTCCCTGCTGAAGGTCGGGATCATCGTCTACGATGGATGGCTGCTATGGAAAAATAGGCGCCATGGACAGGTTTCCTGATGTAGCACCTATAAGTAGGTCAACTATACCAAATGGGTTATTATGCGAATGGGGAATGCACACTTCTAATTCGTTTCGCCACGCGCTCTGCTCCTCTGGCTTATACACCTATACAGTTCTCATGGAATCATAAAATGGGTCAAAATTGTAGCAAAGTACATCAAGTTCCTTGCCATGCAAGACATAGAGCGGCCGCTTCCATTTGGAACCTAGAAGGAAATTACCGTTCTCAGTCATAATCACTGGCAAAGATCTAAAGTGCACGCGCTCCTTTCCCTCCAATGACATGTAGTCTTCTCTGATCCTGGCATCTTTTTGGCGCATATTAATGGTTAAGCGTCTACGAGGTATATAGGGTCGTTGCGAATTTAGGAATGCTCCGGTAGCCCTCTCTCCCAACATCGTCCTGGAGGAACTATCCGAAAATGCAAAGCAAGGCTCCTCGTCAAATGCAGGATAAGGCTTCCAACCTTTTCCTTCTCTTCGTATTCAACTTCGTTGTATTCGCGGCGATTTTCATCGCGATCTTCGAAGTCAGATCTCCAATGGAGATATTCGCTTTATTTTTGACGATTATAGGGATGGGGGTTATCATTTTGTAAGTGAACTAGTATTGTCTTATCCAAAAGAGATCGCATCTCTGATCATTCTTCGTATTTGGATAGCGATCAAATTTCAAACTCCTCTGAACAGCAAGAAGACATAGAAACATGGGTGTAAGGAAGGTAGAAGGATCGGGGGTAAAGGTGAGCAGTGACCAAAATTTTTACTATTAGAGCTTGAATAGACCTATTAATTTTCTAAATCTACCTATCTAGATTATTGTATAACAGCCTATACTATATAATATATTACACAAACAAAATTTCGTTTCCTATGGCGGCTTGCTTGTATGGCGTACCTTTGCCCACAAATATGCATACTTATATAAGAGAGAACCGATCCCTCCTATAAATCCACAGGATCCTCCAGCTGAATTCCAATCTCGGAAGGCCGGTGCTTGTAGTTTCCGCCGCGGGGCGAGCTGCAGCTTTCATGTCGACTTGAGTGGAAGCGACCGATTTTGATTATTCATAGGATTCTTCTAGGTATGTTAAAAAATTAAAGATATCGATGCTGACTTCGTCCGATTATCCAGACGACTCCTCATACAGAATGGGTACACTGTTCGCGGCTCCTCACAAGTTCGCAGAGTCAGATAGCACCTACAGGTCAACTACACCAAATGGGCCCGTAATGTGAATGGGTAATATATCTTGACCACAGCTCCAATTCGTTTCGCCACGCGGCTCTTCTGGCTTATACACCTATACCGTTCTTATGTAACTATAAAATGTTCTAAAATTGCACCAGCAAAGCACATCAAGTTCCTTGTCATGCAAAACACGTAACAGCTATTTCCATTAGAAGGATATTGTTCCCAGAGTCATAATTACGGGCAAAGTCTGAAGTGCCTACAAACGCTGGTCGTCTCCCCTTCCTCCAATGGCATTTAGTCTTCCCCGATTCTGGCATTTTTCAGATATTCGGACCTTAGAGAGCCATGTATCTATGTGTATCTTGGTGTTATTTAGGGTCATTACGAAGTTGACTTGAGGATGTTCCCGTAGCTCACTCTCCCAACGTCCTGGAGAAACTATCCGAAAATACAAAGCGCTCTTCCTCAAGCGCAGGATAAGGGTTTCAGCCTTTTCCTTCTCTTAATATTCAACTTTGTTGTATTTGCGACGATTTCTCCACGATCCTCGAAGTCATATCTTCGATCTTCGAGGAAGGTATTCACTTTATTCTTGATGATTATAGAGATGGGGATTATCATTTTGTAAGTAAACTCGTAGTATTGTCTTATACCAAAGGGTCCATATTTCTGATCATTCTTCGATTTGGATAGCGATCAAATTTCAAACTCTCTTAAACAGGCAGAGGACACAGAAACATGGGTGTAAAGGATATAGAAAGGATATTGCGCCATCCTCCGAGTCATTAGAATGGTGACAAAATTCGTTGAAAATCAGAAAGAAATTATAATTTTTTTTTGAGAAAAAAATCAGTAGAGAAGAAAAATAGCTAGACGGCGAGGGCTATTGGCACCTCGTTCCCTGTTCTACGCTGCGCGCACACTGTCCTGCCGTTCCCCACGATCTACACGTTGTCCAGAGCGGCGACGAAATGTACTATGTAGATAAAGTTGTTATTATTATGATTTTTTTGGGGAATAGGAGCTAAGTTATAGAAGCGTTGGTGATACTAATCAGATTAGGTGAAAAACTGCAAAGACAATTAAGTAATTACTTGAAGCTTCTTCAGAAAAGTACTGCATGATATATTATTACTTATAATTATAACCATCAGGGCACAGAGATCTGAGGCCTGAGGCACAGTAAAGCATTGAAAGCACGCTGCACCATATGGTGCATAGAGCACAGTCACACGGCAGATGTAATTAACTATATGCAGTGTAAACGTGAAAGTCCCATCATTAATCTGAGTCAGACCTAGGATTAATGTGTAATGCCAATCCTATTAGTTATGATCATTGCATGGAACTTACAGCGGTACATAGAACGCAGCTAGTTGTTTCCAGACAACCGTCCGGGGTCTATGGTACACAAAGGACGAAGGACCCCGTAATGGTATCAACAGTCGTAAGATGTCGCATTGGGACTGCCCAAGTTGAAGCAGATTGACATATTAGGAGCGACGAAGTTACCATTAGAAGAGGTTAGAAGCCGTCAGAGTCACTACTAAGTATTAGACCATTATTCACTTGTATGTCTCACTGGGAAGGGATTTATATCAAATGTTTAGGCGAGGAGAGACAGGACGATATGCCAGGTGCCCCCAGGAGACTGGGTGAGACACGTTGAAAGAAGAAATGGCAGTGGAGGAGAATTCAAGGAGGATAACTCCGGTTTGCCAGCTCGCAAACCACTAGCCCTTCTTTCCTTTTTGGTAAGTATGGTGCATCAGACAAAGAGAGATAGACTCGCGAGCCAGCGACCCTGAGCGTCTGGCGTGGGAGAGGAGGTTGTTTCCGGCACGGGGCCCATCGAGGAACGCCGGTTTACTGCCTACTCAAGGATCTAGGCCAAGAGCGCAGACACCTGTTGCTCAGCCGCCTGTGGAACGCTTCACCAATAGCTTGTTCAACAGCCTTGGCCTGCATTTCCGAATCAATATCACACCCTATGATTTCTGTAGTACTTATCAAGGATGACCTTCCGAGCAATATCATGTTCTCCCGCACTCGCCACCTCCAAAAAGCCCTCCATCTGCATCAGATCTGCATGAAGCTCCACATTTCCTTTTCCTTCTCCTTCGCCTTCGGTTAACGCTGCTTCCCCTTCTTCTCAGCTTCTTTTTGTTTAACAGGTCGTGCGCATATCATACGAGGTGCCTTGCTTTCCATGTTTGGTGGTCGTAGGACGCAAACGGAATGACGTTGTTGGTAGATTCTGCCTCGACAACACGATGATAGGGCAGCAGTGCGTTCATGCGCTTCTCGAAGTTCGAACAATCACGTGCATGTTTATTCCTAGTCGTGGCTTATGTAATGCTGGGACAGACGCGCCATTAGGGTCGTTCAAGCCCTCTGTGCTCGTCTTTTACACCTTCATCACCAGCTTTCATAGGTTTCTCCTTCGGCTATATCTGTTAAACTCAAAACAAGATACTACGTGGTGCCCTTGCCAACCTCTACTACCACTGCGTATCATGTCGAGTCCATCGGGAGACAAGGATTCCACAGTAATGGATTGTCTTACCGCTCTGAAAGAAAGAGTTAAAATTATAACGTCTAGGACAATGTGAGCGTCTTCTTTAACTAATGCGACGCGACGCACACTAAGTAAATCGGGCCGTCCAGAACCCCAGATTAGTGTTGCCGCAGTCCGGTCTAGTCCTGCGGGTTTTATAGGACCGGACCGGGACTAAATAGCCCGTGTGGTTTTTGTGTAAAAATGGGGTACATAAAATCAAAATATAATATCTGTAGATACCAAAAACCAATTTTCGAGGAAAAGTGACTACTCCCTCGGTTGTAATTGTCGTGGGAAAATGTGTCGGTCTGGGACCGCGGCAACACTACCCCAGATGTTAGAAGGGACTTATCCATAATCCAAGACATGGAAACCCAAATTATCAGTGTTTGTAAGGAGACCACTGCCAGTCTCCGATTCTTCAAGAACGCATGTGTGCCGATACACCAACTTCCGAACGAACTTCTTTCCGAAATCCTTTTATTATGCAGAATCGGAATGCGCCCAAACGATTCGCTGCAATCCAATTTCGGTCTTCTTCAAGTGTGTAAAAGATGGAAAATATTGATCGAAAGTACACCCAATTTTTGGCGTACATTCGATATAGCTTCCTGCAATGAAACAGGCCTGCGGCAAATACTAGCACGATCCGGCAATATTCCCTTGGACGTATATTGGGAGAACGCAGGAAAAGTGACAGGCGCGTTTTGTTTTAGCATTAACCTCGCAAAGAAACACGAGAAACTTCTGGTTCATTGCATTTCTCGAGCTTCTTCGCTTATGACATGTTACTCAGCCCACGAGATTCTTTCCACATTAAAATTGGAACCAATGCCCAAATTAAGGACTCTTCAATTACCCAACCTTGCAGTCTCGTGCAGCGGCCAGCTACCAATTGAATCTCTTATTGACTTTGTCAACAACGGTATAACCTGGGATGACACCTTAGCAGTGCTTCCCAGATTAAAGAGTTTTCGGATCACAAGTTTGGGACGGGAGGAGCTGGGAATAACGTTTGATGGGATTCTCCAGTTGTTTAAACATTCCCCCTCACTCGAAGACTTGGAACTGAATCTGGAAAAGTTGGTCGTCCCACAAACACAAACTTCCCCTATCCTTTTGGACAAGTTGGTTCACCTGAATCTCCGTGATAATGCTTTTGAAATCATAGGCCGTATACATGCACCTTCCCTTGAAAGTCTTTGCTGCGTTGTCCGGAATACTATATCCCCTACAGCATGCTTGGATTTGTTGTCCAGGAACATTAATTTCGAGAAAATTACCTCGGTTAAATTACAACAAAATTATTTCTTCCCGTACTTTTTCGAAGCTTCGGCTCCTCAAAGTTCCCGGCCTTTCAAGATCGTCATTAAGGTTGAAAATATAACGGTACTCCAGTATATCACTTCAGCATGCACAGCACTCAATGAACTCTATATCTATGCAAGGAGCAGGGAAGATGAGAGCACAAAACGGTTTCGCTTACTTATGCGAGAAATGGTATATAAGCTATCCTCGTTTCCCATTACGACCTTGGAGATGAGAAATACGGACTGGACGCTCTCTGAGATCTTCGATTATCTAGGAGATACGTCACATTATCCCTCGCTTGAGGTATTCACCTATTGGAACCCATTTGACAAGCGTTCTCGCAACTTGAAAGTCATTACCAAACCAGTTTGCGGATTCGCCAAGGAGAGAAACGGGAAGCTCAAGGCTATAACTCTTGGGAACTGTGGTCCACCGCTTGCTCCGAAATTCATCAAATCACTGAAAAAGATGGGGATCGAGTATAAAGATTACCGAGGTTGACTTTAGCGTATTGTTAGAGGATAAGCAGTTAGTGGAAGAAAAATAAAAATCATCAATTAATTGCAGGATCTAGCTGCAACTTGAATACCCGATATGATGGATATATATCACGAAACAGTTCAGGCCAGAGAGAAGGTCAACAGACGAGACACCATCACGTATACATAGCCCAGGTCCATACTTGATAGACATGCATTGAAAAACAATTTTGAGAAGCATAGTGACCTCAATCCGACAGTATTATAATAATAGATAACCAAAGTTGGAAATTACAATCGATAATGCCAAGAAGGATCCTATAACATTCTGCATGCTCGCAGCATTGTTGGTAGTTTCGATGGTGGTAGTAGAAATTGTACCAGTTGTTTGAATTTCGCTGCTAGTTCACGTTCGGAATAGTATTCTGCAATCTATCCTTAAACAACCAAACTTCCAAAACTTTTGGAGGGCCTGCGGGACCCCTCCGCACGAAAGCTGGAGTCGCCTATGAGTGCCTACGCGATGCAGATTACATTCGGTCAATTAGTAACGGTTGCCAGTAACTGAGTCTCTCAGATGCTCTTCACTACCATCCGAGACCGATAATATGCTTATTCCACGAAGTCGTTACCTCATCAATAAACGAGCACCAAACGTATAAGCACCTTCCATTATCCCCGACATCCCAGCCCTTTACACCATGTTTCTGTTGGAATCTGCATTTACCTCGATCTTTCGGATCCTAAAGATTTTTATTCGTTGCAGAAGAAGCTTCTTGAAGCTAGTACAGGCAGTATGGAAGGTGGTACGTCGATCCTTGACTTGATCTATATTTTGGATTTTACTTACGATTGTTATGTGGCATTCCGTAGATAACAACGATGGAGTTACTGTGATAGATGTTTATTAACGCTGATCTAATATTTGTTCTCTCTTTTTTCTCGTCTCATCTCTCTAGCTGACACCCGTCTCGTCTTCTGTCAACTCGTCCTCACCTCTCATTTGCCATCTACTTTCTCTTCTACTCACTCCTTGTGCCCTATATTATATTCTTTTGGTTTTTCACCAAGGGCTATTGTTCAGGTGGGTGGATATTATTATTCTATAATTGACAATGTATATCAGAGTAGCTAATATTACAGTATTTTGCGATAATTCATGGATAAAGTACCAGAATGAAGTGGGAAATATCTCAGAAAGATGTGGGTTCTTCTTAGAAAAATGTGGGATGTCGGTGTCAAAAAAGTGGGCTCTCCATTAATAAAAGGTGAGAACCTATTGAAATAATGCCGAACCTCTGCACTATTTATGCGGGTTTTTAACCTTTTTTCACGAAAAATGTGCACAGTCACCGAGAACCCACATTTTTCTGCTGGAAAACCCACGTTTTCGAACGGGATGCCCACATTTTCAAGCGGGATACCCACGTTTTCGGCTATGGGAATCCCACATTTTTTTCTCAGGTCTTTTTCCTGCAGTGAGGTGGAACAGTCTGCCCCGGCCACAGACAGTATAACGTAGCCAACAAAGACAACCGTAGTGCATAGAGCTGCAATAAGCACAAACTAGTGTGGTCAGAGAGACCAATGCACATTCAAATACATTGTAGTTATTGCCTTACATGTCACATCGTAGTTATTACCATTGCATATGTCCCATTCCCAGTTATGTCGCTATATACACCGGATATATCTTAAACTCTTTCAGTGCGATATACACAAGCCTCCCTAGGTCTGGCAGACAGCATGGCCATCTAAGCAACTCTCTTAGGAGCGCAATTGCATCATATAAAGGGGCTGGCTCGCGAATCTATTAGAGAAATGATCTTTGGTGGTGGTGGTGGTGAATTTGCCAGACTAGGTCCCTAAAAAGGCAACGCCGGGGACTATACGTACACGCTATGACTAAGCTACGCCATGTATCTAATGATCAAGCTACGGTCACCTATGTAGTACTACAGTCACGGACGGCGGACAAGGTTCTGATAATGTCAAGTGTGGTCAACACGTTCGCTTCCAAGTCAAGACCGCCTGGAGCATCTGGTCAACCAAACCCCCATCCAACCATTCCACTACCCAAAGAGTAGGGAGAGATGGTCGGAACCAGGAGAAGGGCATAAGGGGACGCGAGGTATGTCATATCACATAAGAGTTGCGGGTAAAAAGAAAGCAGGAGCGGTAGTGGCGCCGCATTAGGCGGTCCGTGGCAGAGGTGACGCAAGGTGCGGAGGGGCGACGAGCAAAAACGAAGAGTGACACTGTGCACAAGGCTTTGAAGCCACTGTGGTGGAATATGGAGAAGATTTTGTGTAAGCCAATGTGGCGCAGTAGGAAACATGGGTTTAGGAAGTACACGGCTGTTAGGGCAGCGAGATATGGAGTACGGGACGATGTGGTCTACTGCAGCGGGAAGTATAATGTAGTGGTTTTAACGTACCATGTTATAGACTGATATAGACAACATAGAGATAGATAAGATGCTTGCAAGTGCCAGAATAATAGAAGGATACGGTGTTCGACCACATGTGGTGGTGGTGGTGGTGTTTTGGTGGAAGCAATGATGTCACCATGCGACAGGTAGCGTCGAACCGACGGAGTCGAGGCCACCCACAACGAGACCTGAAAAATATATCCTATATGTTGCCTTCAGACTCTTGCTTCTGCCACATTTCTCCGCCGCACGAAGGGTCACTGAATAGGGGGGTGATTACACTAAGCGTTGCGCATGTCCTCTTATTTATAATGCACTTCACCCTCCTTAGCCCAGACCAAGTTTGTTCTTCTCGAACTTGAAGCTTACTAGTTGCATCGGGATACTATGATGAGAGGTCAATGCTATCGCATGCAACTCTGCCCCAACTGCTCTTCATCCACGCCATTACTCTACCCACATGGCCAGTCATATTCAGCACATATCCAACCAATATCTACTACAACTATGGGGATAAATATTCGTGTCAAAGCGATATATCTAGCAACGCAAACTGAGATATCACCTCAGTCTCAACAAGATCATCCTATATTTAATGGTATGCATATATGTCCATCTTGCACCGTGGATATAATATCTTCTCAAAAACACCAAGATAATGGCCAAGTGGCTTCGGATGCTGACGCTGAGCATACACCTTGCACTATTGGCCACGACGATGAGATAAAGGTAAACCATAAATACAATTAACTCCCATGCCGTGAGCTCATCGGAAGCATAATAACAGGGACAAGTTTTCGCTAATCAATCCATAGCCAGAGGCATACCAGTCCTTACCTACAAGGCAGAAGCCCCTGCAGTAAAGAACTCAAGAGTAACACACCTTTTGCCCCAACCTACTCTGATACGGGTTCCCTCTGTCTCAGAAATGGGAACACATCCGCCGCAAGTAAGCAATAGCTCGGACTGCAAGACATTCCACTCAAACCAAGTTTCTACATTCTAGCACCGGAGATACCATAATATCCCAATCCCAATCCCCTTCTTCTATCAATTCCGCTCTCTCAAAGCAAATACTTCAGTTATGACGCGCCGATGTTTCATTAAAATCTGGTCAAAACGACAATGGACAACAACGCTCCGCGGCAGACTCCGAGTCTGTGGTTGAGGGTGGACGAAAACTTTGTCGTCGAGGGAACCTCATCAAATTTAGTCCAGCCATGCTTGGAAATCTGCTCGCAATTCCAGGGATGATTTCGGCAAATATATCAAGTGATATGCAGCTTACATAAATTAATAAGAGCGGTTTTAACGGTTATAGGTTTCACTTTAAGTACTGTGGGGTATGTGTATCGCTTCTTCAAGTTCTTATCCTTCGTATACTTACGACAACCAATTTTTGTTGCTCAGGAAACACGCATACAACTTTTTCAACAGTAATAAATGAGAACTCCTAATGGAGACTCTGAACGCTTTTTTTAATGTCATCACCGTTCATAGACCACTTACATTGCTCTTATATTGCTTGCTTAAATGTTTTCCACTGTTTTTCACTTTGGCCCTATTTCTCATGTGCGTGATTTATACCATATCAATATATACCCTTACTATGCATGGTTTATACACTGAATACAAATGTAATGATATCCGAATCAGGAATACTTGAGATTTGGAATATGCTGTTAACCCAGGATATTAAAATTTCAGGCAGAAGACACAATATCAACGATCCCTCCGAGTTCTGTGACGATATTGCTAGGCTCTCCCAATTGATCAACCCACCCTTTCCCTGCCCTATCAACCCAGATTGCATTCCACCCCGCTTTACGAGCTCCAACGATGTCAAACGGATTCCTGTCGAATTTTAGTAATGATTTATTTAGAGATCCCAGCAGACGGCATTGAATGAAACCAGGATACATACCCACTAACCATCCATAACTGTGACACTTTATCCTCAAAACCTACTGTTTTTGCTAGATGTCCGTATACAATAGGGGAAGGCTTGAATGCCTTCACGAGATCCACGCTCACGAAGGGTAACACAGTCTCGTGAAAATGCTTGAGATCTGAGCAATTCTTGATAGAATTGCCCACCATCTAATGGCTCTCAGTATAATCTAGACTCATCTGCTGCTAAAAAAATATTACCTTCTCAGTGCCTAGATTTAACAAATTCGTGAGTCGCTTATGCTTTATCAGAGTAGAGTCAGCTTACCATTACTGAAAATAACAGTACCAATGCTTGGAATATTCTTGAGTTTTTCAAGTGTGGTGGGGACGTCCTTGAAGCTACCAGGTAATACTTTTAGCGAAAGAAGAAGAATGTGATGTGTTCAAAATTACTCACACTGTCAACTGATCGTACGCCGTGATAACTTCTTCGACGGCACTGTCATCCAAGGGATATCCTGCCTCCGCAACAGCATGCTTCAAGGCTTTACGGGTCATCTCCTGGAAGTTCTCATATTTGTCTGCATTCATTGAGCATATTGATGCGTGTCAATCCCTTCGTCAAGCCGATCTTACCAGTACCCATCGCAGTAACCCTCCAAGAGTACCTATTTTCAATATTGTCATCAGCTACATCCACATACATTTTAAAGCGAAGCACGAACTCCAGCTGGTATTTACGCATTTCTGCAGTGATGGCCGCGGCATTGGCAGACGCTGGCAAGAATTCCCCCAATTTCTTAGAAATAGAGGAAGTATCCAAGAGTGTTCCGTAGAGATCGAAAGCGATATACTTTGTGGGAGACATGGGAAGGATGATCAAGGTCAGAAGACAAATAGAAAGGATTGACGTAAGGTCCTATCTTCTAAATTAGTCAGACAGTCACGCCGGCCAATCGATTTAAGCGTAGAAACTGCCACGTTTATTTTTAAGAGGCACGTGAAGAAAGTGCATATAATGTGATATATATGAAGCAAATATCGAACTTAAAAGTACAAAATATGGGATACGCATATACTGCTGTTACGATCCAATCCATACACAGTTTGCTCATGTTGGAATAAATCGTACTACTAGTATAATCTCTTCATCTCCAAGAATCGTTCAGTGTCAAAGATCCAGAGGAAGACGTCGTGGCATTACGATTCGGGTCAGATTCCCAAACAATCTGTGTAAGGCATCAGCTGAATACCAGGATTAGATGGTTTGGTTATACGCACTCCTCCAGCCGCAGTCTTCCGTAAATATTTGTACTGGAAAGTCGTACTAGGAGGGAGTGAAACGGATACCGTCCAAACTGGGTAACTATTCGAGGACATGGCGATCTTCACAGAGATAACAAATGGAAATCAGTATTTCATACAACTTAGCACGTAGCGGGGAAATAGACAACTCACAGATGAGCCGGGAGCCCAGTTACCAAGCTGAGAGATGCTTCCGACGACAAAGATGTTCTGTAATTGCAAGTTAACGGTATTTCTGAAGAGAGTTGGATTTCCGTGCTTACATCTCCGAACGTAGTTGTAGCCGTCTCAGCGAAATTAACGGTCACAGAACCACCCGTCGATGTGCTCGTCGGCGCCGCAGTGCTTGCGGTAGTGCTACTAGTAGTAACTGGACCTGAAGTACAAGTAGACGCAGGAGAACTGCTCAACAAGGCTCCGATATGAATGGCCAAAGCATTTCGCGCAGATATAGTAGCAGTAAATGTGCCGCAAGATGATACAGTAATCCTATAACTCTTTAATAATTTCAACAGAAGAGAGGGAAATTTTGACGTACGATGCTCCCTGACAAGCACCGTTTGATAGCGGCCCAGCTACGACATCGCAGTAGGTTCCTGCAGGGAGGGAAGTTTGAAAAGTCGATGTCCAAGTCGAGTCTTGGTTGTTAATGGCGAGGAAGCCAGTTGATCCTATGAATCCAGGCCGTCAGAGATTTATTGTGATAGGCAAGAAACATTTATATACCTCGACCGAACGCAATCTGTTGGGATCCTCCAGAGACAAAGTTTGTTACATTGCCTGAGACGGAATTGCGGAAAGTAACCATTCCAACAAAAGCAGGCCATCGGTGCTGGCAGAGCCTTTAGAGTTGTTAGTTGATATGTTCTTCCTTTCAGGCTCGAAATCATCATACCATCCATTTGTCCCGCCAGTGGCTGAGCATGTTCCTGTACCTCCGTTGGGAGAGCCATCGTCAGTGTCAGAAAAGGTATAACTTGATAGAACAGATGGCGTTCCGTAAGGATGAGCACTATTCAGATTAAGTTAGGAATTCTTTCTTCTTTTTTGGATAGATAAAACCCTTACAGAGAAAAGATGGTGGCCAAAACATAAGTGTTCGAAGCTGAATTATAATTCAGCGAATTTCCGTTCTATAACCAATGAGCATCTTCTGATATGTGGAACTAAATAATCGTAACCTCACCCTCTCAGTATCATGATTAGCCTGTGAATAATGCCAGCAGTGTGAGATATCAGAACACTTAATTACTAATTCAGTTGGAAACGTACAACGAAGACGTTGGCCCCCGTGCCAGGAACCCAACCTAAGGAGATTAGTAATTAGTAAATCATACGTAGATTAAAAAGTGTCCAAATAAAAACCAACCTAGATTATCTAAGTTTTGGAGCGAGCTGAGGGCTTGACTACCGGAGAACGCAGATTGCAGGGTGCTCGTGTACCGGAACCTGGAATAATGGTGGATGTCAACCTTTATTTATAAAAAAGAAATGTCTTTGTCCACGTACTCCTGGACATCACCTGAATTAAAAATTAATAACTCAGTGCATCGATCTCAGCCGGCGTAAATGAAGAACAATTAACCATTTCCCGTATACTGGTTCGGTGTGATGGGCTCACCAGCACCATAAATAACCTAATCATGCATCAGAGTCTTATTGCACCTGTGTAGGAATCTGCAGACCTCCTGAGTGATATACGGTTTACTAGTAGAGTTCAGTCTTGAAAGAATATTGGCAATATCTGTGGTGTTTATATCTGTATGACAAAATAACACGTCAATCGATTGTACATTTGGCAGACGGTTACCATTGACTTACGCTTGGCTGAATCCAGACGAAAGCCGTCGACACCCAGAGACAACAGATCATTACCATATTCAGCGAGCCTTCCACGAACATATTCGGTCTCAGTCGCGAGACTAGATTGTTCGTAAATCAGACGATTGCTGCTTTCAAAGAGAACACAGGAACATACTCGGCAAGATTATCGAGCTGGCAAGTTTGAACCTCAACGGCGTTATCGTAGTTCACTAGAAAATGACTATTCAACGAAATATCTGAATTATTTAAAGTGTACTACCTACCGATGTTATTTCCAGGTTCAAGTCCACAGTAGTGGAAGTCCTATGAAAATGAAAGCGACGGATTTAGTCATCTCCCTTGCAGGAAGAATGACAGACATACTTGGGCCTGATAGATTCCGGGGTAAACGTAATGGGTAAAGTCTAGCACACAGTTAAAAACTCAGAGTGCTTGATGATGACTTGAATTCAATACTCACTGCTACCACCGACTCCAGTGCCTTTGTGTAAGCGTTAGAAAACCTCATAAACTGGTAAAGAGTTTAAACACATGCCTGAATCGATACCTGCCTATAGTATCACGTTAGAGAATAGGACCAGCAATCGACAGAGCCTGAGCTTACCATATGATTGAACAAGGTATCTAATGAAATGCAACGCATACCTGTTAGCTTCTTCTTCCATGTGAATTTGAATATATTTACCTGCGATTACTCTAACCCCAGCGGCATGACAGGTCGAAATCATGTTAGAGAATTGCTGACGATTCCCTCTCTTAGAAGTTAAGATGTAGGAGACGGGTTGGTAGTCTGTCCACCATTGAGAACCTTGAATATGCTCCTGGGGTGGACTAACTATCGCATTTCCGCTGTAGTGAGAAATATGCAAGAACGTTAATAAATGACGATTACCTTGGACAAATCCATAGCCTGCGGGTCCGATAAAGTTGGTACATTCGGCTGCAACGCTGTCCCATGTCCATTCGAACATCTGAATTATGACATCTGTAGACAAAGCAATCAGGATCAAAACTACATTATGTAGAAAATTGGCTTCTTACTTTTGGTTCCAGTAGGAGCTCTCACAGCAATGTTTTCGGGGAGGGAGCGTGAATACACGTTGGCGGACGCAAAAGCGACCGCCGTCAAGAGACTAGAAAAGCGCATTTGACGGAGAAGAAACGAAGAAAGCCTTTGTCTGCAGTGAGGGCAGCAAACCCAGAGGGGTTTATAGTCTTTGTGGCCACTTCTAGCTCATTATTGTCATAAAATAAAGTGGAGAGTTGCGCTGGCCTGACATTCGTTGGTCTAGCCTTGAAGAACTTGATGCCTTTGCATCTGACCAGCTGACATGCTAAGAATACCGCATACTTCCTATAGAAACCCGGTAGGAAAATTTATGCCGTCACTAGAAATAGTTCGAACCAAAACGAGCATACCTAGAATGATATTTGACCTGCTATAATATAACAAGAAATCGAGCCAAAATTTTGGAGTGAGCAGGTGGACAAATGATGGCTTCGCCACATGCTAGATTAAGCAACTAGGAGCGAATAGGAGCGAATCAAATGTGCGGAAAACGCGGGGATCCCGGTGGAGAAGAGCGGGGAGCGGGGAAACTGCAAGGCAGACTTTGAGGGGCAGAAGGATGCACAAGGTTGGGCAGGTAAGGGCCGTCACCGTGTACTACCTTGATTCCTTGTCGTCAAAGTTGGGTCAAAGGGTAAAGAATATCATATACTTACACCAAATCTGGATGCCCGCTTCTGTGTTAAAATATTTAAACTGATCATGGGCCTATAAAAAGCTGTGAATTTGGGTCCTCTGACCCATTGCTATTAGATGGTTACCGCGCCCAGGAAAAACTCGAAATCACGAGCTCGAGAACATAAATCGCTGATTGGTGACGCGCAACATAAATTTTTGACGATACTTCAATTTCAGCTCTCCGTATTCAAAAATATGCTTAGCATGCTGTATCTTCCCTGAAATAAAACGCAAAGTGGGAGTGGGAAAGTCGACGGTCTACACGCGCGTCAGTTGTCACATGTGGTCGTTTAGCAGCTGACGGCGGATGCGCGTCCGCCGCCATTGACGTGTCGGCTTGAAGCTCGTCAAGCGTCAAGCTCCAATCCCTTTATCTCTTTCAACCGTACTATTATAAGTTATTTATTCTGTACATCACCTTATTGGATTGGAACCGAATAGTGGGCCATTTTTCCTACAAACGATGGGACAATCCGTATCAGGAAGAACGTCGCCAGAGGGTAACAAGATCACTTATCCATATCCCCTTAGCTCCGCCAAGAAAATAAAAGGATGGCGAGTAAGTAATAGTTAGTTATCACATTAAAAATGCAAAGGGCTTAATAAATTTGAGCATAGCGACAAGAGGTTGCAGCGGCTATCGGGAACAAATGTTTAGTTCAAGAACTAGCTGCCGCTCTGGAAAGAGGGACTCGTAGAAATCTGCGTCGGCCTGGTTTACCGATAGAATTGGTGACATATATTATTCGGTTAGCCGAATGTACCATTGTGAACCGTCGATTGACTGCCTGGGTCAAAACGCCGTGTTTGGCCAGAGCAGACAGTGCTCGCGCTGTTCAGAAGCTATGGTTCGAAACAGTCACATTGACAGCCAGTGAAATATCGAAAATCTCGGGCATCCAATTACACACTATAGGCTGGACCAAACATCCCAATGGTCCGAGTTGTACTTGGTTCGAGATTGTAATATTGACGCAACAGCAAGAAGACCATGATTTCGTGGTCAAGAGGAGATCCGACAATACCGAGTTCACATGGATCAGCCATCACAATCACGTCCTTTCAGACGGAGTGGAATATCGTCGAGGGATGATGTTTACATACCTCGATGAATTTTTCATCCACGGTCTGCAGGAAGGGGATAAGATTGGAGTAAGGGTCTGTGCACAATATGAAGGCTGGCAGAACTTTGCTGTTGAAGGCGTATTACGGGTCGATGAATGGTTTGAACCTAGGTCAATCAACTATGATTCGTGATGGATAAATGTTTCCTGTCTAGAAAGGCCTACTTTACTGGTCCCTAATCATCCTGGTTCCCACTCGCTCCGGACTCGACCAATTTGTTGTACCTGGCTAACAGAAGATAATTCAAAATACACACTGATGATCTCAGATCGGAAACGAGATCAAAGAAGAGGATAAATCAGTGAACTGTTTTCGAAGTCGCTAGTTGGCAAATGGCAAAATTGCAGTATGGTCAGTGAAAGTAAATCGACCATTCTAAATTTATGCTCGCTTTAGTTCCGTTATAAAGAGTATACGTACTTGAAAGCGTCGCTTGAGCGTACAGTTAACTGAAGGGGGAGAAAGAGAGGGCGCTTGTGACGTCACTCAATTGTGGCACGATATCGATTCCGCGCCCATTGGCAGTGCCTTTGGCACGCCGCAGCGCTCGAGATGGGACCGCCAGCTTCTCCTGCTCCTGCTCCTGCTCCACCACCACCATCGCGAGGCTCGTTGAACCCTTTATATCTCTCAATATTGTTGATTGTCCTCCACGTCGCTTTATTGTGACTTCATAATCTAGAGTAGTTCGATACCACGAGTTCAAGGCCTCTTTTTCCTACAAGGCTACAAGCAATGAAACAATTTCTTTCAGGACATCCAGAGGTAAGCAACCGGGTTTGCACTTTAAGATATTAAAAATATTTTTTGAGTATAGCAGCAAGAGATTGCAAGCTCTCTCGGCAACAAAGGTTCACTATTTCAAGGACTAGCAATTGCTCTAGAAAGAGGGAATAGAACTCCGTATCGCCCCGGACTACCGGTAAAACTGGTGATATATATCATGCGACTAGCAGACTGCACCTCTGTGAACCGTCGTTTAACCACCTCGGTCGATACTCCTTGCCGAATCAAAGCAGACGATTCTAAAGCTATCCAAAAACTGTGGTTCGAAACACCTACCCTGACAATCGGTGAAATATCGAATATGGCGCGTATTCAACTACACACCGTATCCCGAGACCAAGGGTGGTGCAGTAATCCGCAGGATGGAAGTTGGAGTTGGTTCGAGATCGTGGTATTAACGCCTCTGCGAGAAGACCCTACTCAATTCGTGGTCAAGAAGGGATCTGGATCCCACTTGAATGATGGCGAGCTGATATGGATCAGTCACCATAATCCCATCGCTTCAGATGCAGCGCGTCATCGTCCAGGAATAGTTTTCACAGGTGACCATGAAATCTTTACCCATCTTCAAGAAGGGGATAAGATTGGAGTAAGAATATGTGCACAATTTGGAAACTGGCAGAACTTTGCTCTAGAAGGCGCATTGCGAATCGATCAATGGTTTGACCCTACAAGGTCAAATTAATTCGATTCGTGAGCAGGAAGGAATGGAGGAAGGAGTGGAAATATTTCAGGGCCGTGGAGCAGATTTTTTAAAATTTCCGGCCGCAATATGCACTGCTGTGGACCGGGACTCGTCGCGAACATTCCCTGGGTCCCCATCTTGGTCTACTTGACTAGTCTGTTATTTTAAATCGCTTATCAAATGTAAAATACCCTTATATCACTCGCAAAGATACGGGATAGAACAGTAAGCCAGCTTCTAGTACTGAAGTACAACATGGTCAATAGCACTGCTATCGATTTCAAATTTGACGATATGCTACCAATTTGCCAGTCTGTAGTTGGCATTATCTACGAGTTTTTCGAGAATGAACAAGTCCAATCATAGCGATTTATAAAATATTCTCTCAGGTAATGCTGCAATGCGTTCGTTTATTGAGTGCCGCACTGGCCGGGGTCCCGGGAGCCTGCGAAATCGCCGAGGCGCCCGGTCAAAGACGATGTCTGCGAGATATACGAGTTACATGGAGATGTTGGCCCACTTTTCCTTAAATATAATATAGAAGATATATACCTGCTGGATGTCCATGATTTATGGTTGAAATTTAGAGAACAAACGGTTGTGTGACGGGACTATAGTTGAAGTTGTTTACATAAGCTTATAGTTTCTCACGTTTAAGGTTTGCACTTCAAAACTCCCCACTACACCTCAACGTCGTCGCAATGGTGAGTCCTATAAACTTGAAATCGTTAGTCATTGTGCGTATATCAACCCGATATGTAGCCCAAGGAACTCCGGGATATCAAGGCTTTCATCGAAATTGCATCGCGGAAGGATGCCAGCTGTGAGTACACACCTGTTGTGCTGCCGTTGACCATACGCTGATGCAACGGTTCTCTTTTTTCTTCCTTCATACGATATTCTACAGCCGCACGCATTAAAAAGTCCACCACTCGTTTGGCTTCCGGAGCTATTAAGCAAAAGACCAAGTTCAAGATCAGGTGCTCAAGATATCTGTACACCTTGGTCGTAGACGACGCGGAGAAGGCACAGAAGCTCCAACAATCCCTTCCTCCAGGTGCGTTGATTGAACTCTTTCGTTTGCATATGCCCTTACTGACATTCGATGCTCTTTTCTCTACAGGCCTTAACATTGTCGAGGTCTCAAAAGCCACAAAAGCCAAGAAATAAACGATTTTCTTGTTTGGTTTATGGATATGGCAGAGGGGTGGTAAGAGTTAGGGGAACAGATATCAGGCTTATTATACTTTATGGCCTTCAAATATGCTGTATGCATTCCTGAATCATGACTACATGCGTACTTCAAATCTTCTGCTTTGGAGCTGTCCATGCCTTCTTTACAGTTACTTAACTGTTCGCTATATACCTCTGAGAGTTCTGAGTCCCGTATTACTGCCCCTAAGCTCGTTTTCGTTGTGACCTAAGTCTTCAGATGTCGCTTACGTCATCGCTAAAACGTTGTATCAACTAGAACTTCTGAACCATCTCAACGAACCGACAAGGATTCTAGCAGGGATTATGCCAGCTGACAGAAGAAGCAGATAAGAAGCTCTGCATGTCACTTATCTCCTTTGCGTTCATTCTCGCCTTCTGGGGTTTCGTCAATTGGAAACGTCGGGGTGCAGCGAAAACCCGTACACTTCTTCCATTAACGCAGCACAGTGCCCCACGCAACGGGAATGATATCCTATACAAAAGTCATTGGATCACAGTGCAATGTAATTCCCCTATGATATTGCGAGTCAAAACTTCAAGGTTACTGGAAGCCCATAGGATATTGATCGAGATTCTCAATCACAAGTCCGCATCTCTACCGTCATTCGGTCTAACGTGCGAAAATAGAGGAATCAACTGGCAGAAACTCGCTTTCTTGTTTTACGATGCTGGCACTATTTTTGCTCTTGCTGGCCAATTCCTCGTTTTGGCGGCCCTTCCATGGCTCCTGATTCAAATGGGCAAGAAATACTTCTTCTCGGAAGGTATATCAGCCCTTCCGGAACAGCCAAACCGTACAATGTTGGTGTCAAGAGGTCTTGGGATAAATTCTGCATCAGCAGGTCCGGAAGGGCCAACTCTCCAGCCTCTTGTAAGTCCATCCATATGTTCTTTACGTATACCTCCTGGTTTCTGATCTGATGGAGCGCTCTTTCTTCGAAGATACCTGGTGTCACGATACCATTTTCTCACATATTTCCCATATTTATTTCGCTTATCCTGTGTACTTTTGTGCATGAATTAGGTCACGCCATCGCTGCCGCCGCGTACGTATGATTCAGTCGCATTTCTGTTATAATCACTGATGTCTTACACAGGGAAGGAATTCCCTTGATATCATGGGGTTATGCCCTTATAATTGCCATACCAGCTGCATTTGTGGAACTAGGGATGCCTGAGAGAGAGCGAATGCCTCGCTCAAAACTAAGAATTGCTGCCGCTGGTTCTTATCATAACTTGCTTACTCTTTTGGCATTATTTTCTTTGTTACCCTTCAATACGGTCCTTCTCGCTGTTCTTGGATATGAGAAGGTATTGAACGGAGTGGTAGTTTATAATATTCGAGATGTGCGTTGATTAGAATCCTTGCGATGGAATTATTGATAGATCATTAATTTAATCCAGGACTCTCCCCTTCATGACTTTATGCCGACAGGATCAATCATAACCCAATTAGATGATACCAATTTGAAGAACACTCAAAATAGTAGTGCTCAATATTTATGGGCATCCTATCTTCTGACCGATCCGTCACATCTGAACGCGAAGAACCGTGAAGGCTGGTGTGTCGAGACGTCTTGGTTTGCAAGTAAGCATCACAGAAATGTACCTTTTTGATTGTATTGCTGACTGCCTTTCAAGCTCTTGGGAATGATTGTTGCATGCCTTCAGAACCCCCTTTCCATACTTCTCTTGGATCATGCTTTGTTCCTCAATCAGCTCTAGCCATGGATGAACCCTCGGAAGGACGCTGCCTTGACCCAGTTCCCCTATTTGAAAATTCCACGCAGCCAAGGTGTACTTCGGACGCTTCATGTGAAAAAGGATACGCTTGCGTTCGGCCCTCTGAATCTGAGAAACTCTTGCGCATTCTATCCAAGGAATCAATAACTACCCAGAATAAAGTCATTGTATGGAGAGGACCAATAAAGGAGGTTTGGGAACAAGGTAAGTCCGTCGTTTTCCGTTTTCCCGTTATTCACAATCTGCTACTCTCAGTAATTATTGGACCATATTACGCGAAGGGATATTTTCCTATAGGGGTTCTTTATGCACTTAGCCTCTTTATCCAGTGCGTGTTCTCACCATTCTACCTTTTTATAGCATTGAATCCTTTTCTACAGCTATATCAAAACCATTTCGTTTTCCTTGTTCGCCTTCAACTTACTACCATTGCGGATGCTTGATGGAGGAGAGATCCTAAGTACAGGGTTATCTATAATATTGCCTCTTCTTTTTACCCACCGACGGGGTCACGAAGATGATTTGGAAATGTCAATGGGGCCATCAAGGGCAGACAATGTCCGATATGACCGCCCTCAACTTCGTTCTCGGGATTTAGCAAGCACCATAGAGAAAGTGACTATACTTCTGATTGGGTTGGTCCTATTAGGAATGTTCATATCTGGATGGGGATGATTTTATCTCTTGCGTGTATTTGATTCGGTGTCGAATAGGTATCATTATAAGCCGAATTATCATTATTGATGGAGATATGGAAAGAAGCCCTCTGAAATCAGTCGGTAATATTATGAATGGAAACAAAATGTTCGATAATGGTATGCCTGATGCACGTATAGATCATATAGTACAACGTTCGTCATACATGAATATAACCATAATGTTGAGCATGTAGTCGTAACGTGATTATTAAGAGAAGAGAAAGAACAGTGAAGAACGGTTTCCTGATATATCTTCATAAAACAGTGAGACAATGAGCTCAAGCAATGACACAGCAGGAGTTTTGCTGATAAAGACCAATCATCAGCAAAGGAATCTTTCAACTTGGACGATAGGAACATACCTTCTTCGCTGTCTTATAAAACATCTTGCTCTGCGCACTCAAGGCATTCGACCGGTCCACCAAATTGTCCAGTTTCTCTCCCCGTTCAAGGACGGACTCGATAGTCTTGTGCTGATGAAAAGTCTCACATGTCAACTGATCGTCCATCACCCAACAAAGCAATCCACATACCAGAACGATCTTCGTCTCATCCAACTCCTGCTGTACACGCATAATGGTGTCAGCTTGGCGTGGATCTTGGTACTTCTGGATATACGTTTGAAGCTACGTTGCGAACGATATCAGGAAATGTGCCGCACACGGTTTGCTGGTCATAACACACCTGAGGGAATGATATGGAGGATGGGTTGGCATAAGCTGATTGAGGTATAGTAGTGCTGAACTCGTCCAGGATCTTCGTAAGGAGCGAGAAAGCAGGTCGAACGGGATACTCTTGATCGGTGATAATCACGGCTAAGTAACGATATCCTCGTAAGCACTTGACGTCCCAAACACACTAGCAACCTAGACTGACCTAATAACTTCTCAGCTCCACCTCTATTGTACACATGGAACGTATATGTTTGCTCCTGAATACTCTGCCTCTGGCCCTGTGGCGTCCGTTCCGCAACCGTCTTAGAGAAGAAGGCCATGAACTCGGCCACTCCACCTCGCTGGTAGAATGAGAACGAAGATAAGTCATTCGCCGAGACTAGCGATGTTGTAGGACCCTCTGGGGGTGCATTGAAGATGGATAGAGAGTAGATCTTCATGGTAGTTTGTGGTGGTGCACGACTGCGTAGTAGGAGCGGGAATTGATGAATAAGCGCCTGCACCCGTATTGGTTGTTTGCTCACCTCCATCTGGTTTCCTGTTCATGGCTATGCACGAGCTTTGGCACCTGCCGATGGATTCCGATGATCTTGGGATATATTATTGGTGGTTATTTTCTATTATTTAACACCGTTTATCTTTCTGATGATCACAATAAATAGGCCTACGGAACACGTCGAACAATTCAAATGAAATTATGATTTTGTTGGATTTCTTTACATCCAAACAGCCTCTCGTTGCTGACAGTTTCTGTCATATATAAATATAAGAATGATTATTTAACCATCTTCAAACACTCCAGTTAAGTTTGCTATCGTGTACCGATCTTGACGAGTGCACACTAATTCAATAAACTGTAAGGCATGTAGATCCTTTCCACATTAAGCGTAATTTATTATTTACAGACGATCAAATTGTTTTTATAGTTGGGCAGCATGGATGTCTTGCCTTCCGGTAATACTATACGGAAAGCGGCTCCTCCGACCTCCGAGTCCTTCCCCCTAACTGTTGAATGATACTTATCGCGCTACTAGGCTGTGCAAATTATTGTAATTTGACTCCTATTGTATCAGGCACGACACAATTAATCATAATAGGTCCCCCCATTGATGGAAACAGATTGTCCTGGTAGAAACTAAGCATATGGATCTTTACCTCTAGTCGTTGATGTGAGTGCTTACCTGTCATGAAGTCGGCGTCGTCTGATACTAGATAGGAAACAAGCCCAGCGATTTGCTCAGGAGTTCCTGTCGTGCCCAATGGTGTCCGGTCCGTGACCTATATTTGAATTAAGTGAGAAAATTAAATTCAAAGTATGGCACGAGCTTACTGCTTTAACCCAAGTACCCTCTGGTAAATCTGACATCGCGCAGATGGATTTGTCGGCTCCTCTCACTATAACAATTGAAAAAAAGGACATGGGATTTTATGCGAGGGCACTCACTGAGTGCCGTTTCTATCGCGCCAGGAGCATATGCGTTCACAGTAATGCCGTATTTCCCGACTTCACTAGCTGGAAGACCATGTAAGGGATATGAAATTCAAAGCAAAAATTACTTACCGAGTGACTGTGTTAGTCCACGTATGCCAAATTTGGTCACCGAGTACGGGGAAATATTTGGAGCACCTGTTCGCCAAGCTCAAGTCCTGTTTTAAACGAAAACCAACGTACATACCTCGTTTTCCCATTCCAGAACATGCTCCTGAAATAATGTGAGGATATATTCTATTCTTTTCATTTTGGATCACTGACCTACGATACGGCCACCCTTCCCTTGCTTTATCAGTTGACGTGCAGCGGCTCGATAACATAAGAATGTCCCTGTCAAGTTTATCGAAAGATTGAGATTCCAGATGTCAAGTGAGGCTGCATGGAGGTGTTGAGAAAGGCTAATACAGAAGTTGATTTGTCGCTTACTGTCAACGACGGCTGCCGCGGGTGTGCCGATCGCAGCGTTGGCTACCATCTAATCAAAGAGTCAGTAAATGAATAACATCTATTTTTCGAACATGGCATGACTTACAATTCGAAGCTCTCCTAATTCTCTGACCGCAGTATCCACGATATTCTGGACATCATCTTCCTTGCTAACGTCCCCAGTGACAAAGATTGCCTTCCTCCCTTTAGATTGTATGGCCTCTACCACTTCTTTCAACTCGTCGGATTTACTTGGAAGGTCGTTCGCAGCGATATCATACCCATCTCCTGCTAGTCGAAGAGCAATCGCACGTCCGATTCCTTGCGCAGCTCCAGTGATGATTGCAGCTTTAGGAATGGGTTCACTAGAAGAAGCCATAAATTTCCGGATATATGTACAGCTGAGTAGGCCGAAGAGGATAGAGGGAGATTACCGAGTAGTTCACGTCTGCCACCATTTAAATGCGGACGCGTGCGGCTCTGCACGGCTTGGCAACCGAGACTGGCAATGATTGTCCTGACCTATAAGTTCCTAAAGTCCATCCATCAGATATTTTGGTGTCGCAGTGACCCTGCTACCAGTGTGACCATTGTACTAGCACTTAGTGACGGTGCTTGCTGTATACCGGGTTGCTTCTCTGCACGTAGTGCGGAAACCGAGCCGATGCCAGAGGCACAAGGTTCATGGGAAATTCCTCTCGTAAATCTTTTGCAAATCGTACAATATTTGCGCAACTGCAGGAGCGGACTGGATAAGGTGGCGCGTATCGTATTGATATTCTCTCACCGGTCTCCTTCGGCATGTCTTCATTTCTCATCGTGTTTCGTCGGTACCATCTTCCTTCCGCTCTCAGCTACGTTCTCAGCTCGACATCAGCTTTATAGATGACATAATTCAAACAAAGTAAAAATATACCGAATTCGGAGCAAGGCTGGGTACTTCCGAGTCTGCCGCGCTGTCAGTGATGCAGCAGTTGCTAGTGTTCTACATAGGTTAGAGTGGAGTCTAGAGTACGTCTAACCTCCGATTAGGACGTTTCAATAATATCGGTTGACGTGCGGGATCGACTTCCATTCCGGAATAATGTACCAAAAATACGCTGCGGTTCAATCTAGGGGAAAGCGAAAAATTCTTTGCGATTTTTTTGAGGCACGTATCTACGATCGACAGGCGGTAATGTTGTAAATAGATTTATCTGATATTTTTGAGTCATTTGGTATATACTAGAATCTAGATGGATAACATCTCTAGGCTCTAGGTGGGCTAGTTGATCATTTCCCCGAACATGCCGCTGATAGATATTTGTAAAAGAAATCAATATTCTATTAATGATTACTCAGGTTCAGCAAAATAACGACTCGGAGTTCAGTGGGGATCTCGGTCGACAATCTCTCAGACTGGGTCTCTCGCTGCCTCCGCTATGCCAGCGCTGGCCACCCAGATTCGAATGCGAGTCGTTGTCTAATCTCAGTTGGCATATATCAATGTTTATTGGGTATCATCTAATTCCCTTTGTACACATATATATAATCACAGACGCTAAGAATTAAGGATACTTACTGTGTCCGATATGGAAGGGCACCAGCAAGCGACACTAACGGCGGATTTCCCCCTTTCTCCTTAACAGGAAAAACACGTTGTTACCAGCAGCATGTCACTTTTGACGGGAGGATTATTATGCAAGCACATGCGTTGTCTTTTAATCAGGGAATGTCGGAAGTGTGTTAATGAGGTAATGTCAGTCGTACCCAGGGACAGCTTGAAGAGGCCACTCGGGCTAACTGCTTACCATCCCAACGCCAAGTCCCAATTAATGTTATAATTTAGGTCTTTGGAGCAGCTCGCAGTAATTCATATTTCATGCCTGATTGTGGCTGATGAAGATACACATACTGGGACCTGACCTAGCCCTTCGACTGCGCGAGGAAGGCATACTTGAATTGCTGGCAAGTTTTTGGGAAGGCAGTCAAGAATACCACTTGAAGCATAACGCGCCATCTATAATAATAGCGCCAATTCAATAGTAAATCGGATGAATATCCGCGAAAATATGAATAATACCTTTCCTTGCGATATCTCGGAATAGCCAGTATCGGAGTCATACTATCAGCCGCGAGGGGGAGGGTGTCCCCCCTTCAAGTCCGTCATGGAATTATATAAATGATCCAGTTGATGTGACAGGATTCTTCGGTAAAAGATGTGGGTTTCGAGGCTTAAAGATGACTCCCGCATGTATTGTATCTCATCTTGAATTCTGCAGAACCTGGACGAAATCCCCCAAATAGGTCGAATCAGCAAGGATATAAAGATAAATACAATTTCATTAGCCTACCATTCATTTATTTATTGCCTAAGGGTAAGAGGATCTCGAGCTCACAATTTACCACTGGATGGCCGCGAATACGTAGCGACAGTGTACTTATATGGAGTCGTGCCCGAGCCTGAGGGTAATGCAAGATGCAAAGAAAGCCTCGAGGGAACTTGGGCGAATAGTTTTATCTTTATTCATGAATAATAATATGATAACCTCTCAAAAATTTAAAATCTCTATCGGTCCGCCAGATGTTTAGTTAACTAATAACGATAATTTATCATTTGGGCTGTGCTTTGATTTATATTGTCACTCAATAGTTTCCTTCGGCTACAGCTTTATTTGAGGTTTCTCTTTTAAGTTCTGAATCGAGTCATGACGTAACACCTAGTAGCTGAAGGAAGCAAGGTAAGGATTCCCTGAAGGAAGCCGTCGGCTAGATCCATCCAGTCAGAAATTTAAGTTTGGGTATATAAACAATGGTACATACTCAATTCATGTTATAAAAGATGCTAAAAATTGTGGAAGCAGTACAGGTACTTCGTAGTACTAGTTGAGTTGTGATCGTCCGTGGTTGTGGTGGGTCCGGCAACAGGCCGGATATGACTAAGCGGGTACTCTCACGGCTGTGGTGCCTATCCGACATACGCGTTCTCCGCCAAACGTTTTCTCAACTTCAGCCCCTCGTAGGCAAACTAGAAGGACATAACGTGCTTCGTATAGTTATAGAAGATAGACTACGGTATGCTTGTAATGTTGTTGTTGCAAGTGTCTTCCTTCTGATAGCGAAATACTCGTCTGCCACAGATTAGCACTGAGTTCAACTTTATCAGTGCTACATCTTTCTCGTCGAGCATAGGACCGTAAACTAAACAGGGTATTGTCTCAGGCAAGTTCACAATTCTTCTAGATTCATAGCGAATGTTATATCCTTACGGTACGGTTTGCTGTTTATAGGAACACGTAGGTTATCTTGCCGAGAAGGAATTTATACATCTCCGAGTCTAACACGATACAGGACGTTCAACTTCGTCTCTACTTGAAGTATTTATCTTCATTGGATTAAATTCCAACGAATAGACAGTTATGTACGCGATAACATAACAATACTGTATTCATTTTACTGATACAGTTCTAGGACGGCCATTACCGTCCGGTCGCCGAATATCGTGCGGGCCAGCCTACACATCTACCTCCCATGGTATATCCACATCTACACCGTGCCGTTTCTCCTCCTTTATCCACTTTGGGCATACGCGTACTACTTCCGGTATGAAGATTGGATCAAGAGTGAGGAATGGACTTTCTTGGGTTGTGTCTCCCTCGGTGCAGGACACGCTCTCAGTTTCCTAGCTACCAGGTGGAGTACCGCAGCAAAGGCAACGATCACGACGCGCTCGGTAAGAAGCTCTGACAATAGAGCTGTGTTATCGTATCCTCATGCTCTGTATTTCAACAGGCCAAGGATTTGAAAGACGCCAATTGCATTAGAATTGTACCAGCTCAACATCGTGGCCTAGGCGAAATTGTTCCCATTATTAAAAGAGATGTACGTGTGACTATCCATTTTCATATTCCCTTCTCTGACCCTTCTGTAGCCTTCGGATGTCAGCTCGTACCGTTTCCAGTATCAACAGGATACGTACATCTGCGATACATCTACCTCGCCACCATCCTTTTTGCTGCTTCCTTATCCCGCGGATGCTAAACCTCAACTTGGCACCTATGCTGACTCAGATAAACTCGGCCTAAACTTGAAAGAAGTTGAACAGCGCAAGACCCTTTACGGGAATAACGAGTTCAACATTCCTATTCCATCATTCACGGCTCTGTTTGTGGAACATGCTACCGCGCCTTTCTTCGTGTTCCAAGTCTTCTGCGTGGCCTTGTGGTGTTTGGATGAGTATTGGTACTACAGCATATTCACACTGTTCATGTTGATTATGTTTGAGTGTACAGTCGTATTCCAGGTAAACAATCGTTGATAGCGATGTGACTGGTAGTAACTAATCACCCATATGTATCTTAGCGAGTCAAAACCTTGAAGGAATTCCGTACCATGTCCATTGCACCGTATCCTATCAAATGCCGTCGTGATGGAAAATGGATTACGCTCCAAACCGATGAGCTTCTTCCTGGCGATCTCGTGTCCATCGGTAGGTCGTCATAAATCTTGGCATAATTCCACATGCATACTCATCTTTCTCAGTCCGTACCCAGACCGAAACGGCTATTCCAGCTGATCTCGTCCTCCTTCACGGTACATGCATCGTTAACGAGGCTATGCTTAGTGGCGAGTCTACGCCACTGTTGAAAGAAAGCATTGAGCTGCGTGAAAAAGACGAACATTTGGATATCGACGGCGTTACCAAGAACTCGATCCTGTTCAGTGGAACCAAGGTCTTGCAAGCAACTCCTGGAGGTACGAATTACAATGGTTCAGTAAAGATTACTGTTGATTAACGAGTACATTTTTGAAGGTTCTACTCCAGACAATGGCGCCCTTGCTCTCGTACTTCGCACCGGATTCGGAACATCCCAAGGTCAACTCGTGCGCACGATGATTTTTTCTACCGATAGGGTCTCTGCGAACAATCTTGAGAGTTTCCTGTTCATTGGTTTCCTCTTGATCTTCGCCATCGCCGCTAGTTGGTATGTCTGGACCAAAGGTACAGTCATATCATTTTACACATTTTCAACTATACCCTGAGAATTCCCCGATAGGTTTGGAACGTGATTTGAAAAAGAGCAAGCTCTTGTTAGACTGCGTGTTAATCATTACGAGCGTTGTCCCGCCCGAGTTGCCAATGGAGTTGTCCCTGGCAGTTAATGCCAGCTTGGTTGCGTTGTCCAAGTACGGTGAGTATCCCAGCAGCTACATGTCTGCTCTTTATTTATATATTTATTCTAGCTATCTTCTGTACGGAACCTTTTCGCATTCCCTTCGCTGGTCGTGTCGAGGTCTGCTGTTTTGACAAAACTGGTACCATCACCGCAGAATCCCTGGTCGTGGAAGGTGTTGTTGGCGTCGAGTAAGTTTTCATCCGATGTTCCCAATGATCTTGTACTTACGTCGATTTCAGTGCCAGTGACCCTCTCCGTTTGGTCGATGTTAAGGAAACAAGCAGGGATACCACTCTTTGTTTGGCAGCTGCACATGCTCTCGTTCAATTAGATGACGGAACCATCGTCGGTGATCCCATGGAGAAAACAACCCTTGAGGCCTTAGATTGGACACTTGGTAAAGGTATGGCACTTGTTATGTATATTATCACCTGTAAAACTAGTACTTATATTATTCTCCTACCCTTTAGGCGACTCAGTTTCACCGAAATTCAACAATGCGCCCCATCGCACGACCTTGCATGTTCGCCGCCGCTTCCAGTTCTCTTCGGCGCTGAAGAGAATGTCTACGGTTGTAAGCCTTCCTCAAGGACAGTTGATTGCCGCTGCAAAGGGCGCGCCGGAGACGATCAAGGGCATGTTGAGCAAGGTTCCTGAAGGATATGATGAGACATACAAGCACTTCACCAGGAGAGGAAGTCGGGTTCTTGCATTGGGTATTAAGGATATGGATACTATGAGCACGGATAAGGTATGCTATCTATCTTCCATTGAAAATACATTCAAACAGTATACTTATGTACTACTGCGTGAATCAGATCAACAAGCTTCATCGCAACACTATCGAGACTGGGTTAAAGTTCGCCGGGTTCTTGGTATTCCATTGTCCATTGAAGCATGATGCCGTAGAGACACTCAAGATGCTGGCCGATTCTTCCCACCGCGTATGTTCTTTGTTTAATTGCACCCAAACTGTCTGGTTAATCTTGTTAATGATAGTGCATCATGATCACCGGCGATAACCCATTGACGGCTGTTCACGTTGCCAGAGATGTCGAGATCGTCGATCGTGAGGCTCTTATTCTGGATTTGAAGGAGAATCCGAAGAATGATTCTGGTACGTCCCGTTGTTCTCTAGCATAATCTAATCTAATCTAGTGGCACTTTTGTTTGTTTGTCCGCAGATCTTGTTTGGCGCAATATCGAAGAGACTATCAACATCCCCGTGGATCCCGCTGAGCCCATTGACCCGTCTATTCTTGAAAATTACGATCTTTGCATCACTGGTGTCGCCATGAAGCAATACGAAGCCCGACCAGCTTGGAATGACCTCGTCCAACATACAAGGGTTTATGCACGTGTGTCACCGGCGCAGAAGGAGTTGATCCTCACGTCATTCAAGTCGTTGGGTTACACTACATTGATGGCCGGTGACGGAACGAACGATGTCGGTGCGCTTAAGCAAGCAGATATCGGCGTTGCATTGTTGGATGGAACACCAGACGATCTCAAGAAGATTGCTGAACATCAGAAAAACGAACGCATCAAGAAGGTCTACGAGAGTCAGCTTAGTATCTCATCTCGCTTCGGTCAGCCCCCTCCTCCTGTTCCACCGGCGATCGCACATTTGTATCCCGAGGCTGTTGCAGCACAACGTGCCGCCGCTGAAAAACTGAAGGAGAAGAGGAAGAAAAACCCGATGGAGAAGTTTGATTTGGCTAGTATTACCGATAAGATGGCAGAACTTGGTGATGAGGACGAGCCACCACAGATCAAGCTTGGAGATGCCAGTTGTGCGGCGCCATTCACGTCTAAGTTGTCCAATGTTTCTGCTAGTATGTTTTCTTTACCTCTTTCTTTGATAACTCCAGCTGACAATTGGATTTTAGTTACGAGCATTATCCGCCAAGGTCGCTGCACTCTAGTTGCTACCATCCAGATGTACAAGATCCTAGCACTCAACTGTTTGATCACTGCGTACAGTTTGAGTGTTCAGTACTTGGACGGTATCAAATTCGGCGATTATCAAGTTACGGTTTCGGGATCGTTGATGTCTATTTGCTTCTTGTGCATTTCACGGGCCAAAGTCAGTTTTCCCTTCCCATGTGCGACCAAAGTTAGTAGCTTATTAACGCTTTTGTGTCTTAGCCTGTTGAGAAGTTATCTCGTGAAAGACCACTCGGAAACATCTTCAACTTCTATGTCCTTCTTTCGGTTTTGATCCAATTCGCGATCCACATTGTGTCCTTGGTATACATCACTTCGTTATCCTACGAGTATGAGCCGTGAGTTCATTGTTCATTTGGGATAGTCAATCAACCATCTGACCTTGTACTATAGGAGAACCGGCGTCATAGATTTGGAAGCTAAGTTCGAGCCCAACTTGCTCAACACGGCCATCTACTTGTTAGGTTTATCTCAGCAAGTGTCGACATTCGCGATTAACTTCCAAGTACGTTACCCTGGTTGCTTGTTGATCCTAATTCTTATGTTATGTTATGTATTTAGGGCCGCCCATTCCGGGAAGGTATTACTGAAAATCCCGCGCTGTACTACGGTCTTCTTGGTGCTAGCGCAGTCGCATTCGGCGGAGCAATTGACTTTTTGCCTGAAATGAACCGGTGGTTGCAAATTGTGGAGATGAAGACATCCGTATGTATCATCTTGTGACCCGAATTCTGATTCCTTTCCCTGATTGTTTGTTTGTCGGCTAGTTCCAAGTACGTCTTACTGCGACGATGTTGATCGACTTCATCGGCTGCTGGGTCGTCGAGATTCTTTGCAAACGCCTGTTTGCCGATCTCCAACCCAAACCGCTTATCACCCGTGGACGGGAACGCCGTGAAAAACGCAGAGAAGCGGAAGAATTCCAGAGACGTGAGGAAGAGATTGCGCAGCAGTTGGCAGCGCAGGAGAAAAAGGCTAAGTAGACTAGTTAGTTGGTTTTGAAATATTCGGGCAATCGTTAATGAAGGTGTTTTCTCTGTATCTTCTAAATAGTGTGGATAGAGATCTATAAGTATTATATAAAGCACTTTTGGTGTATATTCAAATTCTGAAAGAGTGAGGCACGACGCGGTATGTCACGTTCGTCACGCGTATTAGTCACTGCGACGCGTCTTGACCGGAACCGACGACCATGCCCAGTCAAACAGGCCAAACAGAACTCAAGTTTCCTGTAATTGCAGGTATGTTTGTAAATACTCTCTGTATATATACCTCTAGATGCATTATTCCCACCTTTATAGGGTTTCAAATCAAAGAACAGATCGGTGGTGGAGGTTTCTCAACGTAAGTTTCTATTGAAAGTCTGTATATATTGTGGGCGCGCGTATTCACGATGTCTTACAGTGTGTATCGAGCAGCAAATCCAAAGCTCGATATGGTCGCTGCTTGCAAAGTCGTGCCGCTGAGTCCAGAAACCACTAAGCACGAGAGGAAAGAGCTCAACAAGGAGATCCAAGTCCACTCATCGCTGAAGCATATCAACATATTAGATTTTATAAACGCGGCGATAGTAGAACCTGATGGAAAGACACCTTGGGTTCCTGGAGTTTATATGCTGCTGGAAATTGCTGCAGGTGGAGACCTGTTTGATAAGATTGGTGCGACTTCTGCCGTTGCCCGTGTTACGTATCATTGTGCTAACGCCTTTGTATGATTATAGCCCCTGATGTTGGCATCGACGAAGAGATGGCACATCTATATTTCAACCAGTTGGTTGCCGGCATTGTAAGGCTCTCCATCCAACACTCAGGCGGATGAACTAACTGAAGATCCGGTGATTTCTTGCAGAAATATATCCATGGGCAAGGCATTGTTATTCGAGATCTAAACCCAGAGATCCTGCTTCTAAATGTAACGGGTCAGATCAAGATATCAGACTTTGGCCTCTGCTCGATTTTTCGGTATAAAAACCAAACGCGTAACCTCACCGAGCAATGTGGTAGCTTGCCCTATGTTGCTCCTGAGGTAAATGACCTATTGAAACTCTTACGTCGTATGCTAACATTGCGCTCAGCTAGTTTATGCTCCCGCCCAGGCATACCAAGCGGAACCAGTTGACATCTGGGGTATGGGGATAATACTGTTCACACTCTTATGCGGAAGTGTGTAGTCATTCATCTCTACGATACACAGTCTTATCTGGATTGGTGTCTGTGTTTAGATACGCCATGGGATCAGCCCACAGAAGATAGTCCAGAGTACGCCAGGTTCCTGAGTGGTAGGATCTTGCACGAGGATCCTTGGAACCGTATTCCTCAAGATGCCATGTGTAAGTACTTAGATGAATGATGACATGCGCAGAAAATACGCTGATGTATTTTCCTTTCGACAAAGCTGCTTCTCGGTCTCCTTACTGTGGACGTCCAAGAACGAATGACTATATTCGATATCCTTCAACATCCGTGGACACAAAGGTCAGAGCTCCAATCGACATATCGTATAACATTGTCTGATCACGATACAATATGATTCTTCTGCAGATCCAATAATCTTACAGACCATTCTGGAATTGAGCTGGCAGAGCATCTGACACGGGCTCTTCGCGTCAACGGTGACATGGAGTTGGCAGAGCCTAACTTAACCGCGTATGTTCGCGTCATTTCTGAAATTCGCCTTTCGCTAAACCAGGATCTCTTCCTTCTTTAGCATGTCCTCAAACGAGGGCGGCACCGAAGAAATGCTCTTCTCCCAACACGCAGCCTCACAGTTCACTCAATCTCTCCAGCTCTTCGTAAGTACTTCCTATACCCTATCTAACCCGCTCAACCAACGTCCCTAATCAATCCTAACATCATTCCCCAGTCCCAAACCCAAAACGGCACCCGCTACTGCCCGCACTTAACGCGTTTCTACGGGACCATCTCCCCCGCCGACCTCATGGACCGCCTCCTCCTCCTCCTAAACGGCTTCGGCGTAAAGTACCAACCCCGACAACACGACAACGATCCCGAAGGACGCGTCGTCAAGATCGGGGGGTATGATAAGCGCAAGGAACGCTTTACGGGGTATGTGGAGGTGGAGAATTTCAGTTGGGCGGGTGGGGAATGCAAGGGTAGCTTTTGTGTGATGAGGAGAGATAAGGTGCGGTCTTTTTCGTTCTTTTGGCCATTGCGCTTGCTGATCCAGAATCCTTTGCCAGGGAAGTCCTATCTCGTGGAGACAACTGTGGAAGGCATTGATCACGTCGCCGGAAATCGAGCCACATGTGCTCAGGCGAAGATCCTGATCTCCCGAGTCTTTCCACTTTCCTCTCAGCTACACTACCCAAAGGACGTTACACATCTACGCCTTTTTCTTTCTTTGGATTTTCGGTCATTTACGTCATTGCTTTTATCATAGGCTTTCGATTGAGATGTATCCCGCATCTGCATCATTCCTGTATAAAAAGGGGAATACACTACTTGTATATTTGATTTAGACATTACACACTACTAAGTATTTAGTTAAGTATTTAGTTAAATAGAACAACAAAAGGGTCAAGAAGAAAGAATCCATGCAATGAATCACAGCAGCAAAGGAAAAGATCCGAGTCATGCAAGGGAAGGGAACGATGAGTTCCGAATTATTATTGGGTTATTAGCAACGAGCATTCAGCAATAGTTAATCATCAATGACAATGAAATCATCGTCGTCGTCCACAATAAGAACCCCATCCACCTCCTTATACCCCTTCGAAGGGCTAGCTTGCGGACTTGCATTCCCAGTGCGCGCACGCTTCGCAGGTGGTTCTTCTTCTCCATCCACAAGGGGCCGCTTCGTGCCCGTTGTCGGTTCTGGAGTCGCAGGACGGGCTTTACGCGGAATTTTGGGCATTGGAGACGGGAGGATGAAGGATGGTCCGTTTGTGAGGTGGCCTTCACTATAAGATATGATATGGAAAGAAGGTATTGATCAGCCATGAAAGGCATAACACGCGTGAAAGAGCAACACTTACGGCAAAAGCCCAACAGAGACAGCGATAATGCCCCACTGTCCATCCTCATCCACAATTGTGATAAACTTGCCTCGGCCACAACCTAAATCCTCCAGCGTGCGGCCAAGGTTATCATCGAAATCGGGATCCGCTAAAACCCGTTTGTCCTCGTACACGCCTACTTCTGGCAACGCTGCATCTTCTTCATCTGCATCGTTTGTGCAGCTCTGTTTAAGAACGGCATTAACGACCTCGCCTAATTTAGCACGAGTCGGGTCGCAGAGCATGTCGATGTAGGTGTCGCGGCAGATTCCGCATTTTTGGTTTGGGGGGACGGGGCGCGTGGGTTGGAGGGGGATGGCGGGTTTATGTTGGAGATGGACGTTCCGCAGTTGGGAGTATGGGGAGAGAGCTGAAGTTGAGGGTTGGCTGGCGCGGAGGAGGTGTAATGCTTGGAGGACGATGAGACCGGCGATTACTGCGTTGGTAGTCGCGATGGCGGGGATAATGTTGCCTGCCATTTCTGGTAATATAACAAACACTCCTTCAATGATACTGGATAGCGAAGAAGACAATAAGACACGCACCTTTAACTTCCCATCTCGTCCTATTCGGGATCCCATAGACAACACTCCGAAGGTTCGCAGCAGCACAAACAAAGTCCAACGTATCCTCGTCGTCCTTATCGAATGAGATTGTCTCTTCGCCTCCTTCTTCTTTAGGTTTCGACAATCGTGCAGCCAATCGGTTAGCACTATAAGGATGATTCAGCGGTTGGACGGCCATCATGCGAGCTAAAGCGGAGTATATGTACGAACCTGTCAATGAACATATCGAGAGTCTCCCTCAGACTCAAGTTCTTCTGGTCCTTTAGCCCACTGCCTGCAGTATTTCCATTAACCATGGGCAGAGTCGAGTCCCCGTTGGTTACGGGAGTGTTTATTATGGATTCATAATCCAAGGGCGTTGGTGGTGCGCGGTGCTTCCACATGTCTTCCATAGAGAGAAGATTTTTAACGTCGTTCGTGAAGACCTGAAGGAATGGGCGAGTTAATGTTTTGGGGAAGGTTAGGTTACCGCGGAGTACATACTTTCTCAAAGACTTGTCTGGCAGCGTCGCTCTCGCCAGGTGTGCGAATAAGTTTCCGCACGGTTTTGAATGCTTGCGCTTCACGTCTCAAATTCTCGATCTCCTTGGCTAAAGAAAGGGATTATTAATATAGATAGTCTACAGAAGCTTCATGACAGATATTTACCGTTCTCACCCTGTTTCTCAGCCTCGTCTAACTCGCCTTGATCCTCTTCATCTTCGCCGAACAGTTGTCTGAAAAGGATAGATTAACATCGCGATAATATGGTTACATAGAAAGAAAGCATACGGGAACAGGTAGCTTTTTGCCCAGACGATGCAATGAATAGGCTGCGACGGCGTAGAGCGGATCGTGCAGACTGGGAACGTTTTAGGGGTGGGTTTTGCAAGACAGTCGAAGCATTCGGTCACGTCCTATGAAAAGCGTGGGTTAAAAGTACTTGGACAATTAGGGAATTACAAACCTTGACAATGGGCTGTACTTGTCCGAAGTATCCGGCAGTACCGCTTTCAACTAGAGGAACGCTAGCAGCCATACACATCTTATTCACATGCCTGCCCATCAAACACAAATCAGTTGCAAATCTCTATCGAAATGGTATAGAATATTCACCGACGAGCATCAAGGTTATCCAATGCGTTCAAAACGATGTCGAAGCCCTTAAACCAAGGCACGTCGAACTGAGGTTCCTTGATATTGGCATGCAGAGGTTCGATGTGAACGCGTGGGTTGAAAGGTGCTGCTGTCTTAGCTGCAACCTAAATTACGATCATATTAAGTATAACAAAGATAATGAAACAAAGAAGCAACCGCGACTCACAAGACTCTTGGGCTGCTTCACGTCTTTCTTTCTAAACAGAAACTGCCGATTCAAATTCGACAAATCAATCGTATCCAAGTCCAACAGTGTAATGTGCCCAAAGCCAGTCAATACGACATTCTTCACTGCAATCCAAAAGCGCGAAAGATTTAGTCCAGGACATGATCGGGACAACAGAAATGGACCTACACAATTCGCAGCCAATACCACCGCTTCCGACGATAAGAACCTTTAAATTCGCGAGTCGAGAGTATAGAGTGGGGCCTAGGATAGCGAGCGCGTGTGCATCGCGGGACATCACGTTAATACTGAGTATAGAGCGGCGGGGACAGCTGCGAGACGCGTAGGAGAATTTGCTCCCGCTAAAGTGCAAGTACTTAGCGTCACGTGACTTTCAATTCCCATGTCTTTTCGTAAATATTCAAGTTATTTCAGTTCTAAGTTTGCTTTGACAGCTTCTGGAATTTATTTTGACAGAACTTCTTAACTTCTATCATTCATTCCCAGAATCGGAGTGAAACGGATGCAGAAAATCGTGTATAGTGCACACTGCGGATCTTTGGCAATGGAAATAGACATGGAAGAGGATATAAAAATTAACACAAGAGGATATGTTACTACTTTTACAAGTCCGTCATAGCTAAGGCATATAGAAGATCAGCTCACCCACTCCAGATCAGCACTGAGCTTCCTCCTCAGTTGACACCATCCGCATTCTTCATGCCAACGGCCTCCTCCGCGCGACTTGAAGGGGTTTCAATGGCATTCATCACTAAAAGTGATGGGGTATAACTATACACGATGTAATTTTACCATAATCGACACGTGTCTGCGGCAAGACCACGTAATAATCGGAGTAAAACAATATTTGCACTCATAGATGAGAACTGGGAAACACAATTAACTCAAATAACAGAAAAATATCGTAAAAAGAAACTCACCCCGTTACCAAGGAATAATCCAGCCCTTGCAGCAACCTCCATATCCACAGCTTGCGAGGCTAACTTCTCCGGAGGTGTCTCAAGCGTAATATCTCTGCTGGCCATTACCCGTTTAATACCCGATACCCCAGTAATCAATATACTCTTCAACTCCCCGAGCCATGGGTCTTTCCCATTAGTCATGACATATATCCCATCAATTTTCCCGCCTTGAATTTCATATTGCACTTTGATATCCTTGACTCTTTCGACGATATCTTGCATATCCGGCCAACAATGCCGCATGAATTCGTCAAGGAGTTCTTTGTGCTCTGGTGCGTTAAGATCAAGGGGTGGTCGGGAGTATTTGTCGCGGAGTGACGGGATAAGATTCCAACTATTATATCCTGGTGCCCAGGTTGCCATATTAATACAGTGCTCGTCGAAGTCGCCCCGCCGGACATGTATGGCCAGTGTTGTTGAATATGCGTTTCCAGCAGAAGAATGATCCAATTCAGAAATTCCGGTAACAACAGGGGTATTGCGCTCCACGGCATTTAGAACGACGTTGGAAAATCGGAAGGAGGTCATTATCGGTGATGTGGCAAATGAGGGATATAAAGAGAGGATCCTAGAAGTCCCCCACAGACTATATAGAATAACAGTAAGCTCGGGGTTTCGTCAATTTTTATTATCTCATACGACTTACTCAAAATCAAAAATATGTTTCTCGTGAGGACCAAGCTCCACACATTCATCAGGCATTTCTCTCAGCTTTTCCGCCCATCTTTCTAGAATTTCTCTGCCCTCAGAGTTTTTATGCAGGCCTAATTCTTCGTTGACGTCATGGACATTTAAAATTATCCGTCGCTCTAACGGGCAATGTTTCTCCCAGATATCCCTTCGGATTGCCCGGGGTATCGAAAAAGCTTCTAATGCGGGTGGAAGGGGTCCTCCAGCGGTAGGACCAGATATGAAGGTATTGAGGGGGTGCCATACGCCAGAATCCCAGTGTTCGCCAAACATGACATCATTAAAAACATACGAGCGATTTGCGAGGAAAGATAAATGTGAAAGCATCAGCCTAAATGTGCATCAGTATTTTTGAACATTAAGGAACCTTTTTGGTCTTTCTTACCGATTATCCAGCTGATTGTTAAGCCCTAATCCCCACATCTCGTTCCACGCCAAAAAGACCCTCCCGTTAAATCCCGTTTCTGGTGTTGTCGTAAGGCGATGTTGCGGTAGCCTTTTCTCAAAATCCTTTATCTCATTGAAGGACTTCAGAATGGGCCCGGAGACCTTTGGTGGCCCTGCCCCAGGTGATAACTGCACAGTCACCATTGATCGTTCATTGGGCCATGACCAGAAGAGCACCAACACTACAACTCCTATAAGACATCCCAGGATGTATAAAGGTGCTTTCCGTACACGGGTCGCCCGCCAGGCAGGTTCGTGTTTGTGGAAGGCAGAACCGTTGGGATTGCGAAGCATGTTCCTCAACTCAACTTCCTCCACTCTACCTAGACTTCAGCGTTCACATGTGATACATTCTCGAATGAGGAAACAAGCTTACCAACTCGTAATCTTGCTACGACCTGAGATAAAGAGCTAAGTAAGGAGCGAATATCGACCCTCTTGCGGCTCCAAAGCCTACAGTAAAATGGGAACGGGGAATAAAGACCCTGAGTTTAGTGGTCGGCAGCTGTGTTGGCACGTGATCGTGGGGAACCGCTATTAATTCCGCATCCATCAGTCACAAAATGTCACTTGTCGATATCATGGACGAGCTTGTACCTGGGTTCTGGGATGAGTGATCGAAGGATTTGTGGTTTAGGTTGACTTTTCTAGAGCTTAACTCGATAGATTTTTCTCTTTGAAGGATCAGGAAAATTTTACCATTGGGCTCGGGCCGCAACAAAATCGATTCTGGTTTGGTGCGGTTTCCCGAAAACCACAGGGAGCGAGCTAAATATCTCTTCGCCAAGGGATTTCAAAAGGCACCAGCTGTACAATGGGAAGTCTAGCCTTTTAACGTTTAACCGCATGTTCATCAGGATACCAGAACGTGCACAGAAAGATTTCAGCAGGGAGTCGTAGAGTGAGTGCGTGCTATATGATTCATTTTATTAGTTTTATAAAACACTGCGCTTTCAAATAAACAGAGCTTGCGTATTGTTATTAGAGATTTAAGGGTTTGATACTGATAGCAGCGAATATGCAGTAGAAAGTTTTAAGATCTGTAATATTCACTCTAAAACCTAACGATTCTATTGGTGGGCTTTTGGGGTGGTGCCCCAATCTGGCCTAAATTGACATGTTAATTAGTAATTGATTGGCTGGAAATATCGCTTAAGTGGAGTGGGAAATCCCCCAGAATCCGAACTAAATATATTCTCGCCAATCCCAGTTCAGGCCTTTCAAGCCTTTTCAAAGACCAACCGGTCACTCTCCAGGTGCTGGCAGTCGATAGCTTTGCCCTATCAAGCTAAAACTACCCTGTTCAAAATAATTCAAAACATCGTCATTCTTACTTACTGACTCTACGAATATCTAGAATATCGCGATGCTTTGCATTTCAGCATCTTTCCTACAACATTCTGAATCTAGAAAGGCAAATAATAAGCGTATTACATTCACTCTCTGACATTTTCAAAAGCCTCTCTATGGAATCTGAGGTTTTTTATATGACTTTGAGTAAGGTTTTGTCAAAATGCTTTGAAGCTTATTTCCCCAGGTTAGTAATCAATGGATCTCACACATGAGGACACTACCACCGTGGTCGAAGGTCCGTATGTCACGTCATCCCGTCTCACCAATGCGTTCAGAAACAGATGAAGGAGGCTACATACGTAGTCTGATAGTCGTTCGCGGCGATCATCTATCCCGTGCCACTGCAAATTCTCACTCATCCATGCGCAATATTTAACGATCATAGGCGAATCGGAAACCACAAGGTTGGAATTTGCTGATAAATTTGAGCTTGGATTTGCAGCCAAAAAACAGCCAAGCCCCACAGTATCAGGAAGCCTTCCTGGACGATCACCCTTACTATGTAAATTTAGTGGCAAACAACTATTGGTATACACAAGGTATACATAGTATCCGACGAGCGAGCCAGATAGTCTAGACTCTTAGCCACGCTCAACCTACGCTTCACAAAAAAAGAGTCCATCAGAGTCATCTCACACAGTCTCACACTGGCAGTCGTCTATATAGCCAACCCCAAATCGCATGTAGATATCGGTGCCACTACACGCCGGATCTGGGTCTTAAAACTATGCCTTTCAGACGCGCGTGGGAAGTGGTGTTTGCAGTGAGTGGAAGCCAGTCTGGCACTCGGCGTCGAAAGCATCTCGGGAGACCCATAGGGGTCAAACTTGCATTGTTAGGCAATATTCAAAGGATCCGGATTTAAAAAAGATTATAATAATATATTTGCCAATTATTCCATCTTATTGTTCACGGTTTAGATTTGTTGGCTGTCGAATATGCTTACATTTGACCGAGTTTTCAAATATCTGACGGACACCTCTAGCAGTTAAACTATAAGTTCTCGAGTGGTAACTTCATAAAAGCGATCGATTGCATGCGAGTGCCAGTGTATTCCAGACTTGATATTGGATAACCCCGTATGGGGTAAAATCATCCTGGCCCCATTGTCATTAATGGTATCCATAGCAAGGAAGGCATAGAAGAGTCGAATGAGTTCATAGAGTAATGGAAAGCTATCTGCTATTTGTACATAGCCTTAGCGGTCCAGAGCTAAAAATTAGTAGTAGAAGGCTGGGACACGTTTTTCTGTAGTAAGGGATGACCCTCTCATGGTGATCCTGGCAGACCAGCCGGGCCAAATCGAATTCATTTCGTAGTCAAGAAGACAGATCCTTCGATCCGTTGGGCTACTATATAATTACAACTAGCATAGTAGTCAAAGCGTAGTTAATATTTTAATACAAAAGTATGGATATGATGACAGCCTCTCGTTTATGAAACCCCTAGGCCATCAATGAAACCTTGCCAATTCTTGTCATCGCTTATTCCCACCCTGTATACAGATTCCGGTGCCATGAGTCCTCCGAGGACTGACTGAACATTGCCGTGTCCATTTGTCGCTTCAACTGGGTCATAGGAGACACTAGACGAAGCCTGAGGTATGTTTCCACCATAAACTGACGCTGGATACTGTTGAGTCGGAGGTGTGTAGCCATATGATGTATCATAGGGTTCATAGGAATAATTATCATGGAGTTCCACTGGTATACTCGACATATGTTCGTCGATGGATAGAATATCATCCAATAACTTGAAGGAAGGATGAAGATCTGGAACAGTCGGAGGACTCTGGAACTGCGAAGCAGCCACATTGGTAGTGTCAATATGACTCGCAGTTTTGCTCTTGTCGACCACAGGTAATTTAGAACCTTTCTGTGTCGTAGTTTCGCGTTCATATGACTCCAGGTTAGCATTATTGATGGAGTGAAGGGCTTTTGCATGGATTTTTTTAATCCTTTGCTGTAGAAATACACCGCAGTCAGTTGTATCTAGATTAAAAGAATAATTTGGAGGATGTTACCAGAGTCTTTCTGGAACGAGAGCTACTGCAGTTCCGGGTCCAAGCGAAAAATTCGTGGGCAAGTGTCAAGGCTATCTCGAGACTCTTCAGAGCATCCGAAGCAAGCATGCAGCGAGGATGTCGGATAACCACCGAGCCAACGAATATCTGAGCCGAATAATTAGCATAAATATTTTGCAAACGTATCCTTCGGCACTCACAGCGGCGGCGAGCAAATGGTTCCAAAAAATACTACGTAATACGAATGCATGAGCAAGAATTTTAACGATAGTTTCAAAGACTCACGCAAATCTACAAAACAATTCCGGTTCAAGGTCTTGTATGCTTCTCGATAATAAAATTATGCTCTGAGCACTTCCAAAAGCGGCAGAAAAGGATGGAGAATATCGGCTACTAGCAAGTTCATCAGTTGGTCCTAAACAAACTTTGACAAAATATCGGCGGTGAAGATAAACACAGACTTCGTAATAGAGTCAAGTTAGAAGAAGATAAATTAAGCAATAGTGAACATACGCAATTCCTTCGCGGTTAGCGTCCACCACTTCTGTAGGCGTTCAGGAGTACCTAAGCCATTATATGTATCTGGTGAAATCTGGTGCTCTGGTCAAAATCAAAGTGGAAATTATGTGTTCAAATATACATATACATACAGTTCGAATACCCAATGGACCACCAAACGTTTCGACCGCCTTCTCCCGCAATTTACGATCTAACGCAAGAACTTCCGAATACTTCTGCTGTAGATTTGACACCAAGTCTCGGACCTCGACGAGAAGTGTGCTGGTTATTATTCTAGCACGATGATAATCTAAAAGCAGTTGTTCGGGGTAAGTTTCCTCTACTTCGTAAAACAGGGTTGATTTACAATCTGCACCAGGATCTTCAGGGGATGAACCAATATCACAATCATAGAAATCCTGCGTTATTAGGGGTGGTCGTCCGTAGATGAGGGCTGCTCAAGTCAGTCAATTTTTGGATTTTGAATAGCTGTCATATACTCTCACCCTATGAGAAAATCAATCAGATAATGAGTTATCAAATAAGATTAAGGTGGACATACCAACCAAGAAGCAATGAAGTTCAGCTCCCAAAATGCGTCGCGTCTTTCTTCAGCTAATGCAGGATCTAGCTTCCAGTTTTCGGGTCTACGATCTAAGATCTTATCTTGAATGATGAGAAGGAATCTGGAGACAATATCACACACGTAGACCGATCTGAAGAAAATACGATTAGCATCTTTATAAATTATTGTGCAACAAATATGGACTAACATTAATGGCTTGAGAAAAGGCGCTAGTTAGCAAAGACCAATTACTTTGCGGGGCAGTGGGGCCATCAAACATTTGGTAATAATGAACCATAAGCAGCTGTTGGAGAGTAAATATTTCTTCTTCTCTTGCCCCGGACTTGAAAACAAGAATCGGATCATAATAAGCACTAGATCAACTCACCAGACATCGAATACTAGAAATAGTAGGTTCTTCTACAGTGGACTGCCCTAGCGCTAATGCCGCCCGTGCAAGTTGGTGATAGCGCACTGATTCCTCATCATTGTTTGGTAGCGGCAAAATTTCCTTATTATCTTGCCTACTGGGAAATTCAATCACGCTTGATGCTGCAAATACCATGAAGAGGATGGCTATGTCTGTATGGGTAAGGCGTGCATTCTGCAGGGATGGAGGAGTAGTAGAATATACTGGAACTAAAATCTCGTCCTGGAAAATAGTTCGAGGCATACACATGACGCTGATACGACGATAATTAGAACAGGTTAGATAAGAAAGTGAAACACACACATCCATGAACCGCATGTGTAATATATTTCGCACAATTTCCATGCACGCAGAGGCGCAGGAAGTTGTGACTCAAGGTGTTTCATGATCTTTTCGGTCGACAGTGAAGGAAGCAATGGATTGAGAGTAGAATCTTTAACGATATCATATGGTTCAAGTGACGATGAAGTATCGAGACCAAATTCGTCTTCTTCTTGGTCGATCTGTCACGATTTCAATGGGAGAAGTTGTCAAGATATAAGAATACTGACATGATAAAGACTCTGAAAGCATGATATTTTCGTGTGTGCAATTGTCATGAATAGCGTAATCGGCGTACCTCCATTCCAGCTGTCTGACCAAAGAAACTAGCCTTTCCAGATGCCGGATCGATCTTCAAGGTTCCTACTATTTCTTGCAGCTCCTCTATGTCTGCATCTTCTTCTAATTGCGAGAAAAGTCAGAATGATGGACACGGGGGTCAGGACGTTTTGTCATACGTGTGTCAGCAAGTAAGGGATGTGGTTCATTAGAGTTTTCAGAATGCAATTCTGCAACAGCCAGCTATACAATCAGAGGTATCAGTTATGAGTTCAAGCTTCTGACTCGGACGGGGATGCATTTGAACGTTTTACTTACTTCTAAATCTCTTATCCGCGCGGTTAGGTCGGAAAAAGAGGGACCGAACTTCGTGCTGAGAGATGAAGAAGATCCTTTCTTTCTATGGATGTCGATTTCAGATTTGCTCAAGTGTCAATGCTCATCACTAACCGTTGCCGAGCGGATAGAGCCACTGATAACGATTCAATGAGAGACATCTCATTAGTTTTTCAAGTGTAAGAATCGACATTCTGTTCACTTACTATTCGGACAAAGTGCTCCTAACCCTCTGCGTCGACTATGAAAACAGTTACGTTAAATCATTGCTTCCAATTCCCAAGTGCCACGTCACTATACCAGGAGGAACAAGGGAATACCCTGTCGCATTTCCTGTATAAGTACAGAAGAACAGATTAGCAGCTATAGCAATTTCTTTGGGTATTCAACACCAACACTTTAAGCCTATCCTTGGTGGCTTAGTTACGGATCTTACTGCGTAGAAGATTGTGAGAAACACACCTGCGACATTCGGCGCATGAGATGACTTTGTCCTGTTTAGCCTTGGACGCTTCAGATGATGATTCAGCTCGAGAGGTCATGGTTCCATAAGATGGGATGTAGGAAGTATATGGCGCGAGCGACCCTTTTATCACTTATATATACCTAGTCAATATTTCACGTTGACAGCCAATAAGCGCCCAAACACTCACGGTTTATAGGGGCTGACTAACTTGAGAAATCATGATCGAAGCATAGCCGGCGGGACAGTCGCCAAAAGAGAAAGCTAAATTGAACCCACGCTGTGGCGAGACGGACAGCTATACGATAACCGTGAGTGGCTGAAGTGCGATTTCTGAGCGGCTAGAAGAATAGAAGCTAGTTCGTGCGTCTCGGAGATGTCGACTTAGAACCGAGTAATATACAGCATTTACGATGGCAGGACAATCGATAGACAATCTTGATCCGTAAACATAACGAAGGAATCCTTAAGGCAGCTACAGTCTGAATCGTCACGCTGTATCAAGTGAGATTATAAGTTATGTGATTTTGATAAATAAACCAGGTAAATATATCACTCACCAATATGGCTACCAGGAGTTTCCCATGCTAATCCAACCTTTAGACAAACTTTATCATAAAGTGCGAAGATACAAACGCCACACAGGGCTAGAGAAGGTTCATTCCTTCATTGGATATCATGGTGACCGGCACAAAAAAATGGCAGAAATCAGTTTGTAAAGTACCCTTTCGAAGATATTACCCGAGTTCTCCGTTTACTTTCTGAAGGCTCGTCGTCATTCAAGCTTTGACGGGTATATATCATTATGATGTCATTGAGGGATCAATTACATGAGTATACGCTGTTTATAAACAATTATGTACCTTGAACATTCTGCATGCGGCGGTCGCGGCAGCCAACGATTTGATTCCTTGCTTGACATTGGCTATACAAAACGAAGGAGGCACCTGTCAATGGGATCGATTATCTCGATCAGTTCAAAATAAAACCAAGGAAAAGTCGAGAAACACACATCCGATTTGCGTATGCGTCGCGATACCAGTGATTGGTATATTGATATGAAATTCTGAAGAAGCGTGAGCAGGAACGCGAGGAAATCGTCAAATTTGAAGGCCGTATGTGACTGTATTATTTGATATATCCGTCCGACTACATTTAGAATCCACATGCAGAGAGGAGAAAATACTGACAGGAAGCCCAAACCATCAGAATATGACCTGATCCATGACGGGGATGTATACTGTTGGGTGCATTCCTGGCCAATTACACGGTACGAAGTATTGAATTGGTAGAACGACATGTAGCAAATAATCCTATTCTTTGACATATTTCCTAGATTGGCGGGAGTCCGAGACAACAGGCCGCTTTAGAAAAAAGAACAAGAAATCTAATGAACCATTTTATCAAGGGGGCGTTCTGGCAGGCTTACAAGTAACCTAACGCTGAGGTTCATCTTGATTATTTTGTAAGGCTAATGGAAGAAAATAAAAATAAAATGTCAGCAGGGACATACGGCCTTTGACTAACAATAATGTTACCACTATATCACGGATCTGATTCTGGACCGATCCACCTGTCACCACTAGACGCTTCAAGTTCAATGCCAAGTGCAGGGATATCTACAGGAAGAAGTTCTACCATAGGGATATTGTACCCATTCCAGCCAATTACTGGCAAAAGTCCGCGCTATTCCGCGCCGCTGCAGGGTATTACTCCTGTGCATATGGTACTGCGACTCTAAATCTTCTTCTGACGCTTGGCTATCCCAACGGGGTCTCTCCGCGAACTGGGTAGCCGAGGTGGTGGGAGCATGGGACTGATCCCATTGTTCTATAAGTAGTGAGATTGGCAGTGGCAGGGACTTCGGAAGTGTAGCTTGAAAACACCAGCATATTAGCTATTCAGAATTCTTGTCACAATTCCTACCACTGAAATCGCGGCAATATGTGAACAAAAATGAAATTGAAACAATGAGAGACTTACTTAACGTATTTATACAAAGGCTCAATACTCACTTCATCGGAAACGAGCTATGGCGATACTTAGTGATGAATATACATCAGAAACGGCCTGTGCCGACGAGGACATACCTGGCGTTGGGAAGTCGACTGCAGGGCGGCATTGGAGCGGCATTGTTCGGTGCCTTTCCGTGGTCACCACGAACGTCCTCAGCCTCGGGTAGCAACTTCTGAATCCAAATGCATCGAGATATGTACAAATCTAAGATACACTTACAGTAAGTAACAAGGGAGATACGGCATAGTTTTATGTAATCGTAGAGAGAAAATTTATCCGAAGGAGGATAAGAAAAGTAGAATAGAATTAATCGATTATAAGGACTATAAATACACAAGGATCATGTTACACCTTGCCATACATACAAAACTCCACCCTAACAAAAGTCAGGAAAATCAAAGCAGATGAACTGGCGCACTCACTGGGCTCGAAACTTTTTGCACTACTTTTCAATTGACTAAAGCTATCAGGCACTTATTAATCTTAGCCTGGTTGATGTCTCCTCGAACCATATCTGTGACTTTTACAAGTATGAATCAACACAAAGAGCAAGATCCTAAACAGGTTAAGCAGGTACCTCTCAAACCTCCCTCCGCTCCCAAGAGGGACTCAATGACGTGTTCATCTTGATGTCGTAAAGTCTACGCTCTGATCAGCTTTGTGATAGAGCAATAAGTCACTTCAAGTTTACAGGATCACTTCCTCTAAACTCCAATGGTAGTACAGAGCAAACCTTCTCGAGTAAGAGCTAGACGAAAGTGATTAGAGTACGTATTTGCATCGTATAAGTAAAATTAGCTCACTCCATGTTCTTTCTTCTCCTTCGCCGGCATTTTGACTTTAGCATTCTTCTTAGGTTGAGCCTTTCCTCGTACCGCGCCCGGTGTATCTGCGACCTCATATAGGGCAAAGGTTTGGTCCGCAAGCAGTGTTTTGTTGGCGACCTTTGTGGAATCTGAGCTGCTGGCGTGGGCGAACGTGGAGGGGGTATTCGGCGAGTCGTTTCTAATGCTGCTTCATCTGATTCCTCTAAATATAATCAACATGCTGAACAGACAGATTGGGGCCCGACACACTGGCTCTCTGTTCTGCTAGCTCATGAGACACGTCTACTGGAGCCTCGAAAGTGCAAAATCAGTGGCCTATCATATGACTAGTATAGCATAGTAAACACACCTGATACCATCCCACACAATATACATTAACCTTTTGAATGAATAAATAACTTGGCAAAACTTTCATTGAACGTCTCGAGACTTGCAGCCAACGCGTTCAATCCTTCCACGTTGGAGTGCAACGCTTCAGTCTCGTCGGTGAGACTTTCCAACGCTGCTCCCATAAATCCAAGACTGGCAGGTGCATCTGGAAAGTGACCAGAGTGCGAGATAGCTACAAGTGAACCGCGAGAGACGCGTCGCAGTGGTGTGCGATGGAGAGTTACCTATGACATTGAACAACACGTGATTGTGACGCACTTACTTTCCCACGATCGAGATTGTCGACGAATTTTTATTTATCAATTAATTTTGTATATATAATGGGGTCAGTCTTGTTATATGATATTCACGTTTGTCTATTCTATAGACAATTATTTTCTGACATGGTGTGTAAAGTTGGGACGAAAGCTGACTATGAACTTACAGCTGTTTCAGGTACGCAAGGCGGACTCTCACGATCACGTGATTTCTTCGAAAATAAACCCGCTGCAAAGATCATTCAATATCTCGGTCCCCACTGCGAGTTAAGATCTATTTATTTTTTCTAAGCATCTTTATATAGTATCCTCTTACTATATTACTTCGAATGCTATTATGTGTACCTAAATATATATTTGAATAAAACACCCCTTATTCCGGCCTTGAAGCAATCCATGATACCTTGCATGGATAATAGGTAGGTTTGAGCATACTAAAATTTACTCTGACATATATATTACCATTTAGAATTCTTAGATGCGTCAAACCGAAGCTGTGAGGAGGAGATGTTCCCTTCCCTGCAAGGTGCCTGGCCCTCCCGGGTCATGACAGTGTATATACACCTTGTTGAAGCAGTATAATACAGGGAAAACTTTTATAATAGTATATACTATTTTATTATGCATTAAACGGACCAAAAATACTCTGATTGAGAGGAAGAACTAGTGTTGCCAACGAATCGATGCGGGTCGGATTAAACCGCGAACCGAACCAATAATAGACTGACCAAACCGAACCATTTATTAGTTGGTCCTGTCGGTTTGGTTTTATTTATAAACCGGTCCCAACCCGTCTAGCCCGCCGGAACCAGTCCCTACCATAGATAGCAGGAGCGTGACAGCACCGAGCGGCGTCACACTGTACCAGAGGTGTCACACTGTTTTTATCATCATCGATTCTTTCAAAAAGCAGGCCCCAAATCCACTTGTTTCTTGCTAGTAGTCATGCCTATATATAATACAACATATGTGATCGCTCCTCTGACTGACTAATGAGAAGACAAGTGGAAAAGGAAAAATACCCTATGGAACCACGGTTCAGCGGAGTGAGACCGGTTTACAACCCGGACGGACCAATAGGCAACGGTCAGGGTCTCGAACCATTGCTATTTTAAACCGAACCGTCGGTTTCAGTTCGGTTCGGAACCAAAACCGAACTTTGGCAACACTAGGAAGAACATAATGACCTGCTGACCTGGAAAAAGGCTACCAACCTATAGGGATATTTAAGGGAATTTAACTAGACGGAACTTTAGGTTTTGTGACAAATATCGTGTATAAAAATTATCAGATTTTAATACGCTGTGGTTCATGAGATACAGAGGATTTTCACCAGAGTCATTATTTTCAAACAAATCACGTGACTGTGGGATACCGCCTTGCGTACCTGAAACAGCTGTAAGCGAGTTCCGATGGAATGGCTCGGCAGCTCACAAAGCATCCATGTCTCTCTTTCTTCCTCCCTTTACAATCCCAGAAATTATTATTATCAAGTACGTAGATATATCGAATTATTATTGTGTAGTTATATTATATTATTTCCGCTCCAGGACTCGAGGGAATATGTTGGAGTATGCTTTATCAGCAGCCGCAACTGCCGACATCGGGAAAGCTAACCACGACGCCTATTTTTCCATAGCAGCCGTCCATTAATAGACGACGATACCCACTTTCAGCAGGGTTATAATGCCGAGGCTGTGTTATAATATCAATATATCGGATGACAATACATTTATTGGTATCTCACATATTTTTATAATAAAGAGTAATGCTCGAACGAGGCGTCTGAAGGTAGTGCTATAGAAGGTACAGTAGCTGTCGATAAAGTATGGAAGCTAGTGGCGCTATAGTTGCTATAATTGTTATAATGGCAATTGTGGCATTTACCCACTTTCCTGATGGAGCCACGCACTGTGAAATTTTGGCCTGTCTAATATACGGGGGCAGTGTTACGTCCTGATATATAGGAGCGATTTCGGACCCCGGATATAGTAGAATGAGGTAAGTAATTCGGAGTCCGGATGATATAACTGAAAGGACTTGGCTTCAACTTATATGTTGCGCCCTTAACCGTATGTGTTGTCCTTATTTCAGGATGAAGTCCAGATGAACAGAGGTTCGGAGTCCGATGGTTGTCACAGACAAATCGGTTGTGAGATACTCGGAGGCCGAGTATAGTGGAATGTAGAGAGAGAAGACAGACGGAGACCGGAATGAGTTGACAGATAACGAAGTGGATTTCTGACTACTGAACCATAATACAATTGGGACTATTTATACTAAATGGAGTCCGAGGATAAATGGGGAAATAGTCAGGGTCACGGAGATGGAACAGATAAAGGAGAAATACAAATGAGTGTGGTTGGCTGGCGATAACATAAATCGGAGGCCGATGAGAATATAACATAAAAATCATGTGGAACATAAACACGTGAAATCATAAATGATGCTTGGCATCGATGAGAGATAAGCGAGATAAGAAAGATGGAGGTCCGAAGATAAGAATGAACGTTAAGAATGAAAGTAAAGTTGGAGGTCCGACATCAAATAGAATGTGAACAGAAACATGAGACGAAGACCAAAATCAAAGATGAATAAAGTAATGGAGTCCGAAGGAAATCAAAGATGAATAACATATCGGGGTCCGAGGTGGATATCGGGATCAGGTCTTGACAGGCAGCCCGTTGAACCTGGATGGATTACCCGTTTAACATCCCCATATTTCGACCGTTTCAACTGGTTACCCGTTGGATTATACCTGTGGAAAGTTCGTTGAAGAGTGACTCCTTTTTTACCCAATTCAACAGGCGTTTCGTTCGAGTTCTCTGTCATAATTAAACGGGTTGTAAAGTTAAATTCTCCGGGGTTAGCCACAGGTCACCTGTCGCATCTTGACACTTTTAACACCAATACAGATGAGGGGATAAGAAACATATTCATTATCTGGAGCACTATTATACATAGATATGGGATATCCGGAGGCAGATTATAACTAAATATCCAGTTTAATCCATTTCCTCTACAGTACAGGATGCTCTTTATAAATGATACTAAACAAATGATCAAAAAATGCATTAGTTTAAGATATTCCAAGTGTACTTATAAGGTATGCTCACCGAGTGCCCTTCCTGAGTCCCTCCCCTCAAAGTCTGATCGTCCACCACCAACCACATCTGCAGACTGCGTGAAGTCAAAAAAGAAGTTAGTCCTAAATGCGAATAGCTAATATAGCAACAAGAAGCAAGTAATCAGAAGCAGAAACATAGGTTCTTCCCAGAGAGCTCAGAGATTGTGTCGCTGTTGCCAGAGAGTCAGACACCGGGGGCATAAGTAGTAGTCAGAGCCAAGGGAGTAGTGAGAGTCTTCAGTAGCGTGGTATCGACATTAAAAAAGTAGTGAGATTATGATGATGGATATTGCTGGTATATCTTCAACGAGCTTCTTAAAATAAAAGGTAGGATGGAGTAGGAGGGCACGCATCGGAGATTGAAAAAGAAGTAGACACGAAACATCATGGCATATCACGTGACATCATGACTTAGTGTTTTTCTCCATGATCTTCGACAAATCGAACTGCAGCCTCAGGCTTCATTAACATTCAAAATTCAAATCTGGGAATTTTTTGTGTATTAGCATATGAAAATACCTTGAATACTATTCTCTACTGCAAGTTATAATATTATAAAAGATCAACAGGTGATATCGACAGTTTACCTGTTTGATTCTGACTTGCATCTGACACGCTGACAGCCCGGAAAATATCAATGGGTTCTAACTCAACGGGTAACCCGTTGATCACCAAATTACAACATTGACCCTGTTAAACTTTGACAGGTTTAGGTTTCACAGTGCACCTCATCGGAGCTCGCTTCCAAAGCACTGATTCTCAAACTTCTTTCTGAGATAACCAAGCAAGGCATCTTGACGTTGGATTAAATTGACATTCAAATTTTTAGGCATGCTATAGCAGAATTTTATTCAATCAGGCTGAGAACAGCAGAAATCAGACTCACCTTGACACCATCTCGCCACTGAGCTTCAGTTCTGCAGGAATATCCCGTCCCTGATCGTCTTTTTTATAGGTAATGTGATAGGCAGCCATGATAAAGATGCAATGTAAGTGAACGGAGTCCATTCCAAACTGCAAACCGGGACAAACACTATGCAATGTTGTAATTAATGTTCGGAGGTTTCGAGTTCTAAAAACATACCGACGACCAAAGCCAAATATGTAGGCCGAAGGATCGAGAGTTTTCGTAGTGTCCATAAAGCGCTCCGGTACAAATTTCTCGGGATTTTCATACATAGCTGCATCATGGGAGATCGCCCTCTAAACAGCATGAGACTTGAAATTATAGCACGAAGTGAGCACAGGTGCTGAACATACACAGCTTGCCTGGGGGAGTTCGGCACCAGCGTCCAGTAGAGTGCCGAGCGTAAACGCCCCCCCACAACATTTCTTTCTTACCGCTTCAACATACGCAGACAACAAAATCCTCAAACAAACACTCATTCATTCTATTTCATACACAGCATAGCCAAATGACCGGGCATACAGTAGCACATCTCGGCTTGAGCCTACAGCAGACAAGTCAAGGACCATCGTCCCAGCCAGAGCCCATCCGACCTCCTTTGGGACAACAACAAAACACACAGGGTGATCCAAACCGTGGAACGGGGCCAGGTATGACAGACTCAGGAGGACCAGCAGGTCAGCCTCCTGGCCAACAATCGTCGCCTGGAACTATTCCATCACGACATTCCGAGAATCCTCAGCATACCAACCATCATCTTGGTGCTGACCAGCAAGAGATAATACGGGCCGAGATTCTCAGGCTTCAAACCATGCTCGAGAACCCTGCTATACTACCTGAACCATTGAGACGAGAAGTCCTTTACGTTGAACCAGGTGAAAAAGTCGCGCCAGTGATCCAGAACCCAGTGAAAGTCCCGACAAATCCATTAGGCGAGATTATTCCAGGCTTCAAAGCTAATACATTGGAACTCCGTGAGTGATAAAGTTCATTGCATATTATTTCTGCTTCGGTACCATTGCGGTAGAGTGCTGTCTGGTGAAGCAAAGCTTGCTCACACACTGTCTGGTGACGCTTCTATGCTCACGCACTGTCTGGTGACGCGAATTACGCTCACACGCTGTCTGGTGTTGCATTGGCACACACTGTCGGTTGGCAAATGGGTTAGAACCCTCCTTGCGGTTGATCATCTTCAATTCTGCTGAGTACATGTTCGCTGCCAATCACAGTATTCATTGGCTAATTCTGTTTCGACCGATACCAATCATTTCCATCGAGTAGCATTCTAATCACATAATCCGTAGCGATCCCGCCTAAAGTGGAAGATGCCTTCCGCACAGCCTCTTACGTGCCCTATATTGCCCTCTCACATGCTGCCCGCGTGAAAGCAGCCTGAGGGGAGCAATTCGTTTTCCTTGACATGGCCAAGGGAGGTTTCACGGTCAGAGGCCTTGACCGCACAAACAAGAGATTAATATTGGAAGTGGAATGGATGGCAGCAGCCAACACTGCAGTTAGCAGGGTCGGCCACCACCACGGCGATAAGAGAGCCAAGGCACTAGCAGCACATCACCAAATTGTCATAGGGATAGCGTGAAGGAATTCATGGGATATAGCCATGGAGTACGACATCCAGCAGCGAGAGATAGCTGCAATACACCCAGAACACGACCTGTCTACACTCGATATGGCCGGTTTAGCGAGTGTCACTACAGCTTATGTCACATCGGCAGTACGCGCATCCCAGACGTCACTGAATAGGCCTCTATATACATCGCCATTGAAGAGAAGCGCATCCAGTGCCTGGCCACAAGATCAACAGTTCCTGCGAAAATGGTCAACCTCTAGTCATTGTTTTCGGTACGGAAAATCAGGGCATTTCATCAGGAACTGTTCCTCCACGTCAACCCTCGCTAATCAACCAGTGGCCGAGGTCTCCCGAGGAAACAAAGGTCGATTTTCCTTGGTCAATGCCGAAGGAAAAACCTTTTGTTTCAACTGGTCCAAAGACTCAAGTTGCAGTTACGGAGCTCGATGCATCCATGTGCACAGCTGCAGCATCTGCCGGAGCACCGCCCATGGTGCCGGTAGCTGTGCACCCCAGAATTGACCCTCGAAGGGTCATAACGCCTATGCTGCCTGATGCAGCTGAGGCTCTGCTCTGTAAATACGGTATCCTTAATGAGTGGCAACATATTGTAAGCGGACTACGGGAAGGTTTCGACGTTGGGATCAAAATGCCCGTAACCTGCACTTATTTATTTCGAAATCACAAATCATCGGAATTGGCTCCAGAATTTATCGACACATACATACAGACAGAACGGGCCATAGGCAGGTATTCCAGAGGTTACGAACCAGAGGAGTTGGAAAATATTATAGGCCCCTTTCGCACATCACCACTCGGCCTCACTCCAAAGATAGGCAGCAGCCGCTGGCGATTAATTCAGGACATGTCTTTCCCCCAGACGGGCAACACTTTATCCATCAATGCCGGGATAAATTCAGACGATTTCCTCACAGAGTGGGGAACATCCGACAATACAGTAGAACTGCTATTGACATTGCCACCGGGAAGCAAGGCTGCAACATTCGACATTTCAGCAGCATATCACTTAACACCCATACGCCCCTGGCAACAAAATGCCTTGTGCATCAAGTGGAAAGGGTTAATCCATGTTGACAGTGCAGTCATGTTTGGTCTATCCTCCAGCGCAGGCGTGTTCGGATCCATTGCCGACATGCTAGTGGCAATTTATGCAAAAGCGGGCTTTACACGTCTTCTCAAGTGGGTTGACAATTTCTTGGTTATCAGATTATCACACGAAACTTGGACCGAAGAGGAATTCATGAATATCACACAGCAGATAGGCGTGCCTTGGAGCAGGGAAAAGATGCGACCATTAGACACAGTCCAAAAATACATCGGTTACTGGTGGGACTTAGAGAAGAAATCAGTATCACTTCCCACGGAGAAGGTTACCGCCATCTTACAATTAATCGAAAACTGGTTATCCCCTTCTGCTACACAGTCAGCAAAAGAAGCCGCAAGTCTACATGGGAAGCTTGTTCACATATCCAGCATATTTCGGTTAATAAGGCCATTTCTAAGGTCCATAAGTTTATTTGCCAACAGTTTTCGCGGTACGGGCACAAATTTGCGACCTACACCATCAGTAATGGCTGATTTATCATGGATCCGAATGGTAATTCAAATCTCCCCATCATCAATACCACTATGCGTCCCCGAGCCAGTGGATATAAACTGGTGGGGAGATGCAAGTACCAGTTTCGGAATTGGAATTATTATAGACAATCGGTGGGCAGCCTGGAAATGGACTCCAGGTTTCATTGTTGGCCCGAAACAGCAATTCGACATTGCATGGGCCGAAGGAGTAGCAATAGAACTGGGTCTAATGCTGGCAGAATCCCTCAGTTTTCTTTCTCAACTAGCAGGCAGGCCGGTGCTAGTAAGATCAGACAATCTAGGAATAGTTCATACAGTCAACAAAGGTCACTCCAAAAGCCGGGAGGCCAACAAGATATTGAAGAATATTTACACCATTTTGGCTCGCAACCGGATGCAGCTGAAAGCAGAGCATGTTTACAGTTTAGACAACATATCCGACACCTTATCAAGGGGAGACCTGCACTCCTTCCTCTCTTGATGCCCGTCAGCTCAAGCAGCACCGATTATCAGGTTGCTGAACCATTTAGTCGGCAAATTAGAGCCATGGTTCTGACGGATATACGAATTCAATCCACAGCCGCAACACCACCAATTCCACTGGTCGAGTTGAGACCTTCGCATTTACGTCCCAATTGCAGGGCAGATGAACGAATATTTCTCTGGAAAGGTATAAACGTACCTCCACTATCAACGATAGATCACCCCACAATACGCTTGATCGAAACTATAGCTTCCAAAGCCTTGCTACGAGATACTGGGAGCTACGGTTCAGGAATTCGCAAATTTCACGTATTTTGCGATATATTTTCGATTCGAGAATCAGACCGGCTACCAGCAACCTTCGAGATATTGCACTCATTCACATTATGGGTTGTCACAGACCCTGACATCATAGATGCTAGCCAAAGCGGCCCAATGCCTTTCGAACCAGTGTCAGTTTCTACAGCGAGAAAATACTTAGCTGCCATTCGAGCATGGCACATCACTCAAGGTTGGCCAGCACCCCTATCAGATGATCAAATGACACGCATTAGTTGGTCACTTCGAGGCTTAGCAAATCTACAAGGCAATAGGCTTAAGAAACCCTTACAGCCCCCTGTGACGGTTCACATGCTCAGATACTTGAAACAGTCACTCGATCTAACATTTCCCTTTGATGCATGCATTTGGGCGGTAGCCACAAGTGCTTTCTGGGGCATGATGCGCTTCGGAGAAGTAACGGTGAAGTCCCAAAAAGAGTTTGATGGCATTAAACACTTGAAACGACAAGACGCGTTCATCCAGAAAGATTTGAATGGGAAAGACTACGCTCGATTAGACCTACCTTCAGCAAAGACTGCCAAAGCCGGAGAAGTACAATCAGTCTTCTTCACAGTCGAAGATGATATTTGTCCAATAGAGGCCTTATGCAACCTGAGCAGAGTCATTCCAGCTGGCCCGGAAGATTCTCTATTCTCGTGGAGAGATACCAAAGGAAAGATTAGGCCGATAGTCAAATCCAAGGCACTAAGCAGGATAAACAGTGTCTTCAATAACAACAATTGGGGTACAACATTTGGTCATTCATTTAGAATCGGTGGAGCTTCATTCTATTTATCACAGGGAGTAGAGGCGGAAATTGTCCGAATCGCAGGGAGGTGGAAATCATTGGCCTATGAAACATACATCCGTTCATTTGAGCTAGTAGTATCGAGGCATATGGCCAACCTCACTCAGTCTCTGCCACCGCCGGCTTCGTCATAGGTTGGGTTCAGCGTCGCACGAGTGCATCGCGGGTTGCCTCCGCCGTCAGTGTCAGGGGACGCCTCCAGATTTCCGCCCAGAACCTTTCCGTCCGGAACTATCCCTCGCGTCAACCACCCTCAAGTAGCGATTCCGCGCGGGATTCACCCTCAGCACATTCGTCAACTCCTGTGGCCGGAGAGTGGGAGGTTTGGTTGGAGACAATGGTCGTCTGGTGGAGGGTATATGCGCATATAGTCATAGCGCATGAGTGATGGGTTGTTTAGCGCCGGTCGGCTTTGGGGATTGTTCCATTGTTTCTCTGTTCGCTTCCGCTTCCTTTGTCTTCCCTCTCATTGATTCGTTTCCCCTTTCTTTATTGTTTCCGTGTTCATCAGATCATTGTTCACTTTCCTTTCGGAGTTTGCGTTCCCGTTTCCGGACGGTATATAGTGGGCTCACTCTGGCAGAGGCAATCCAAGTCTTTCTCTTTGGATTTCCCCTCTGCTAGGTGAGATTCCCTTGTGTGTATATATTTGTTTACTTATATATCTTTGGATTTCCCCTCTGCTAGCTCTGTGTGACGTCCGCTCGGCTTCGAGGGTTGCCCTTACAGTCAGCGTCAGGTGGGTGAGCGGCACTCTTTGCTCCGCGTTCCAAGTAGAGCTAATGCTCTCCTCCTAGCCCAGCCTTATGAACCCTGTAGCAGCAAAGGCGTCCGCAGCCGGCGTCAAGACTGGAGTGAGCACAGGTGCCGAACGTACACAGCTTGCCTGGGGGAGTTCGGCACCAGCGTCCAGTAGAGCGCCGAGCGTAAACGCCCCCCCCCACAACATTTCTTTCTTACCGCTTCAACATACGCAGACAACAAAATCCTCAAACAAACACTCATTCATTCTATTTCATACCCTCCCTCCCACCCGGCTTTACAATCACTCTATAAAATAAATTTCGTGCAATTTATTATCAACTTAGGGTTACTTCACAATATTGTACACTATAATCTCTTCTAATATCAAAAATTAATTGCGACAAGGTTCAATAAATTCGCCGAGCAAAGATCCCCGCCCACTCTTTGCTCCGCGTTCCGAGTAGAGCTAATGCTCTCCTCCTAGCCCAACCTTATGAACCTTGTAGCAGCAAAGGCGTCCGCAGCCGGCGTCGAGACTGGACTCACCATACGTTCGGAAGCATGATGGAATTTTTTGGGATGTGATATCCTGCTATATTTCTGTATTAAATCCTCTTTCCCAGAAAGTGTTTACCTTGATATTCGTCATCTTTAGTTGGCATGTGGGGAAGACCTATACGGACAATGTGTAAGTGATGATCAGCTTGGTGTTGTTATTACCAGGTAGTTTTCACCTAATGGTAAGGGAGGATAAAGTTGGAGAGTTTCTTTTACCAAGCTTTCCCAATAAGGTAGCTCTTTTAAGTCATCGTATGTTGGCATTTGTCCAGGAGAAATTACTCGTTCGATTTCTGCTCGGCCCTTCTCCTAATGGTCTTGATGTTTCAACATTAGTGCGATAAAAATTAACATCGCAGTCATACTTTGAGCAATATTTAGAGAAATTGGAATACGTTTATGAGTATGAGATAAGCTGGCGGTCTTACCGTCTCGACTCCAGCTTTTCGATTACAAATATAAATAGCCATCAAATATTCGAATAAATTGGCCTACCCACGTACAAGGAGAGGGCAGCCCATTTAACAAGGAGGAAGACTGCTACGACGAGACTTTTCCGAGGCAAAGTACCAATAGATAAGGAAGAAAAGGAGTAAAAGGATTGAAGGATGAAGAAAGATTGACAGGCTCGTGGTTAGTGTCCTAAGGTCAGTGTACATCCTAACGACTCCGAGTCGGATCTTCTCCTTAACATTACAAAGGGTAAAGAGCTAGTTAGTTAATAAAACGACTCGAGGGGTGTTGAGGTTAAGAAATATGCCACTGGGTATTTGCAAAGAAACTAGCTCTCTGTTTATTTTATAGAGGGAAGCAGTTGACAATCGTGATATCTCCGAGTGGTGAATTGGCACGGGTTGTGAAGCTATCAGGTCCGCTGTACACTGTGTTTGGATGTCATGGTCGCATACCAACCACAGATGGCCACAGTAAGTCCGCGTTTCTTCGGACCATCTCATAATCAGCATATTAAAATATATTGTATATTATACTCATAGTATACTTGCCCATTTCGGTGGGAATTCAGTCATACCTGAATTTGATAAAAGATTGCGAATATCTTCAAATACACCCTCCAGGGATACATTACTGCTCCTTTTCACCCTTTATATGGCCATCTCCGAGGTCAGGTTGAGGTACCGTACTAAAATATGCAAATTCGAATGCATATGCTGAGAGCAGAACTCGATTTAACTTAAAGCTCGGAGACAACTTCCTCGGGCCCGACGAAAACTTTACGAAAAGATCAAGCTGGTGACCGTTTAGTCCGCACGTAAAGTGCTAGCAAGTGGCTGCGGTCAGATTTGCCCAAAGGTTACCACCCTAGCTTTGCGGACGTTACACTTGGAACAGCCTCAGGCTGGACATACGGTGGTCGAAGATTAATGCGTCCTATGAAGCTCACTGCCTCTTCACCCCTGAACTGTATACGCACAGCTTTCTTCCCTAATAAGCCGCGAGAGAAAAACAAAGGAATTCTTCATTATCGGGAAATCCTATGCATTGATAGACCCTAATAGACCATTCCCGCGGTTGATTGGATCAAAAGCTAACAACTTTCTTTATTAGTCTTTATCCCATTTGCAACAAGGTGGACCAAGATATTTAAATAACCCGTACAGCATCAATCGCTTTAGTATGGAACCGCCTATGTACTTATTATGCTTTTAGAAGGCTATTTCTTTAGATAAAATAATAGACATTTATTTGGATAGATTAACAAACATATTAATTAGGTAAATAAAATACAATTGGAAGAAGCTCGCATCTCAGGCACGGACAAGTTGCCTGTAGTAAGCAGGAAGTGCATGAGCATTTGTTAACCAAATCTGCAAAGAAATCAGTCGTGGTTAAGCAGGAGCGTTTTGGAGGCAAAAATTTAACTCACATTACACCAATAGAAAGATATCTGATCTTCCTGCACAGATTGGAGAGAAACCGATATGCCACGTAAGCACTTAGGATGCAAAAAAGGCAACACAGGGGCCCGTCAAGCTCCCAAATCCAGGCAAGTAGAAAATATCATCCTGCCATCCGGGTAAGAACGGAAAAACCGGGAAAATCGTGGATGAATCATAGGGAGTGTTTGACGTCCTATGGCAGCATCGCCGTGAATATCCTTGAAAGTTTGAGTCTGAATTGTTGTGAAGAAGATCCCAGTGCTGACCAATATCGACATTATCTCGATGCTATCTAACTGCGTTCTATTGCAGGCTAGAAAAGAAAAGAAGTCAATAGCTTGCATTGAAAAATTAAAAGCTGAATAACTACGTACATTTTACGAACGAAGCCCCTGTTTGGAATGAGGCGAATCCTAACGCATTTACGAGATTTCTCAATATCCACGGTTTGGACTGAAAGTCAAATTCGTCGTAAATAATGGTGAGAAATAATGATGCAATCCAAGGGTTTGCGTACCCTAAACCTAAAGGCGTTGAGCTAGGTTCCTCACGAAGGGTAGATCCGTTGATATTAATGTAGCCTTATAGAAACGCTGTGAGTGAATGCATCTCTTGGAGTTATCGCCAGAAATATCGAATACCCACCGGACCTAATACGTCCCACAATTTCAAGGTCTTCGTATACGTCCGACGTCCATAATGCAGCCGTAAGTGAATAATCAGTCGAATTAGCCAATTCTATCGCCTCGTCCACGGTGTCAACAACAGAGATCGTAGATACTGCATAACAAGTAAACTCTCATCATTGTTGTATGATAGAAGAATATATGCCAGGACCAAAGGATTTCCTTTCCCATAGCTTGGTCCCACATCTGTCACAAGGTGCGGTTGAACGACTGGTCCATCGTGAGAGAGGTCACCTAAGCCTGGGCTTCCTTTATCATGTTTATGACATTTTCAGCTGCAGCTGAATTCAACTGGTAGCTTTGCAGATCTCGATTAGAGTCGCAATGAACTGATCTGCTATGTCTTTTTGTACAAGGACTCGTTCAGCTCCACAGAAGGTGTTAAGCCCCGTGCTTAAGTGTCACAACACGTGACTTCGTTTCACCTCTACGAAACTTCGGAGAAGGTCACATACCTTCGGAGAGCTTCGTTTGAACTTCGTTCAACTTCCATCTTACTTCGTTCGACTTCGCTTCTCATCCCGTCTTCGTATCTGTACAACAAACCCTTTGCCCACATCCTGACTTCTTCTTGATCCCGAGGGCAACGCCTTTGCCCACATACTTCCTTCTATCACACTATCCGCTCCACTATTCCATAAGACTATTATT